>JBBUKS010047090.1:0-10303 GCA_038050645.1 Hedychium gardnerianum
GAGCCCAGCAAGTTGGATGGTATGAAGAAACATTTATCCTAGATAAGTTGCTTGGATGGATCACACCAATTGAGCTAGTAAATTGATCACATTGATCAAGCAGAACAGGTTGATCATGTTGGTCGAACAAGATGTCACATCAATCGGAGATAGGTTGGTCATGTTGAACAAACAAGATGAGTTGATCACATCGGTTAGGTCATATAAGTTGATCATGTTGAGTCAGTTGGTCAAGTCAAAAAGACCCATCCTGTTTGTAGGAGTTTTGATAAGGCTATTAAGTTGAATTGATTGGTCAAGTCAAACAAAATGAGTTGATCACACCGATCGAGTAAGATAAGTCGGTCATATTGGTCAAATAAGATGAGTTCATCACATTGATCGAGTAAGATAAGTTGATTGTGTTGGTCAAACAAGATGAGTTGATCACATCGGTCAAGTCATATAAATTGATCATATTGAGTGAGTTGGTCAAGTCAAAAAGACTCATTTTGTTAGCAGGAGGTTTGATAAGGCTATTAAGTTGAATCGATCAGACAAGCCTATTAAGTCAAGCAAGCTAGTTAGTAGGATGAGTTAATTGTTGGGGCTCTAGCCTAATATCTTGCCCAAGTTAGTCACACCCATCGAGAAGAGTGAGATGGTCGAGTAGGCCAACCAGGTTAGATAAGCCAATATAGCAACACTTGGATTGGACCAATCAAGACAGATTGAGCTTATGACTCCAAGTCGAGTACATTATTTGTATATATTAAAATTTATCATGAACTATTAATATATACAATTTAATAAAATTTACTAAAAATATCACTTTAAATATTTTTTTTTTCTTATTTATAGAATTTATTTTAATTTCTTATATTTTAAATTAAATAAGATGTGTGGGCATGGGCCCATTTTGCCCATATCACATGCTGGAATTGTTCTTTCTGCTCAGACATTACCTATTGACGCCTCTAGAGTAATATGATAAAAAATTCTCAAATTTGATAAAATCTTTAGTTCACCATAAATACCCCATGGGTATTTAGATCCCAGTCGAATTGGTATTCGAGTAAAATACTATTCCAATAAATTTTGGATTTGAAATACATATGACAGTAGTAGTAGAGTTTTCCTATACAAGTGATCTTTTCATCTTAGGAAGTAGGGGCATCGAAATGAATATAATTACTTTTGCTCTAATGACTAACCCACTTATAATATTTTTTTTTATCATAAATTCTCTTTTATTTATCTCACACATCTATGATGTAATAATAAAATACTTAAAAGGTTAAAAGGAATAAATAAGAAAATTTAAATTTAAATTCTAATAGATTTAATAAAAAGTGATTTGTTCATCTCAAATGTCTAAATTATAATATTGAGTGGACATTTTAATTTACATAGAAATAAATCTTACAAAAATCGATCCTTATCCAATTCAATAATTTTATTATTCGAGTATCAATTCAATTAAGCTCGTGATAACAAAAATGATGTAATTTTAATAGAGATAACTATCCTAGAGATCTCTATTATAAATTATATTTTAAATTTATTCAATAGATAAATTATGAAAGCTTGTCTATTTCCTGGACAAATTCAACTAAATTTAGACATCTAAATTATCAATAAACTTTAATTCATATTTTTTAATATACTATTAGAAGAGAAAAAAAAATTAATTAAAAAAACTTCTTTTTTCTATTTTTTAATAGTTAATTTGAAGAGAAAAAATAAAGAAAAAATAATAAAAAATAAAAAAATCATCTTAGGACATCACCGATGATGGGAGCTCCCATAATGTCAGTCAACGCTACAATAAAAAAAAGCCCTCCTTTATGATTTTACATTTGTATAAATTATTCATAAAATATAACATAAAAGAATTAAATATATTATAATTAATAAATTATTTTATAAAAAAATAAAAATTGCCCGTGAAAATCGACTAAAAATTAACCGTTGTTTTAGCCATTGACTAACAAACGAATGAGAGCTCTTAAGACTTTGTTTACGCTGATGCGCGAATGAAGAAAGAAAAGTTCATCGTTGAAATTATCCCTAGGGATGGGGAATGGAACGACCAAGGAAAAACTAAACGAGAAGGGAAAGCAAAGTAAAATAGTGACGACGGTGGCATCTTCGTTGTCGCGGCGAGGTTGCGACTCAAGGGCACCTCGGCGTCGACCTTACAGTGAGGTTGCGAGGCCGGATCTCGCCCGTGATGATGTCGTGAGGCCGCAAGGTCTCGAGGCCTGCTGTCACCAGGCCGGCCTTCGCCGCGGGCGAGGTCGGACCTCACTCGTGGCAAGGTCCGTGGCGCCGTGGCCTCACACCTTGTTCGTAACGCTCGTGACCTTGTCACTGGTTGTCGAGTAACCTGGAAGCAATCGAGAATAACTTGGAAACAGTCGGAGCGAGAAGGAAGAACGGAGGTAAGCCGATTTTGGGCGGACAAGAAAATATATCAAATTTGATCCGCAGATGTATTTAAAATTCGTCCATCATTTTTGTTTTAAATAAGTAAACAACTGAAAGTGCCTCAACTAATTTGGAATCTAATATACGATTAGCGCCTCCAAGTAGACACGACTATGATTTGAAATCATCGATTTGATAAGTTAGAATCATCAATTTGACGGTTTTTGGAACCGCTAATTTGACGATTCCTGACAGATTGATCCTTAATTTTAATCGTGCAAAATGATTACCGTTTATGAATCAGAATCGTTGGTTTATGATTCGATTTACGATTCGTCATGATTTAAAATCATTATATTTAAAAAATTATAAATTTATAAAATTATTTATCTGTTGGATCATGATTATTAAAAATAATCATGTAACAAAGAAAAATATTAATTAATTATTAAATAATTAATTAGGACATGAAATTATTTACTGAGAATTCTCGATTATAAATTAATTATTTTTCTTCCTATTATTAAGAATAATAATATAAAAAAAAATTATTCATTAGTTATTAATAATTAATTAACACATGAAAATATTAATAGTTATAATATAGTTGGTTAGATATCAGTCTTGAAAACTTGTCTTTGAGACCAAACACCAACAAATTTTTTTTAACACATTTAAAAAAAATTAAAAAGAGGTCAACATCAATATCAATGCTCATGTGAAGGTCAAAGTCAAAAAAATATCAATATCAATATCAAGTCGAGCGGGACAAAGAAGCCAGATGAGACGAGAAAGCCGGACGAATACGCTCTCCTTGTTCCTGGTCGGCAAAACTTAGCCTTTGATTGGACAGATTAGCCGGACGAAGGCTCTTTGCGATTAATGTCGAACCAATCCGGACAGGTATACCTGGTCGGGATTACTCATCATAGCCTCAGCGTAATAATAGTTCTTCAATCCTCACGCCAGGTAGCCACTTCCCTGAATCATCTCACCGATCGAACATACATTGCTCTTATCGACCGGGGCCATTCAGCTCATTTTATGTATCCACCAGAATACAAGGCTCTTTCATATACAGGCTTTTATTCTCCAGGAGTTCGGATTAACGAGCCTATGACCTCAACTCAAGTACTATATGGCCCAAGGATCATCTGTGCCTATGACGACGTCGCTCTGACACGACATATGAGTTGTCAGAGCACGTGGAGTACCATATCCGTATCTTGATACACCTGACACTAGTAGATACGAGGGGATGACTTCTTTATTGCGGTATGCTACCTGTTACATCCATAATTAATACTGATACAAGAAAGAGAAAAATACAATGACTATATTATAAATAAGCCACTCTCGTGGGTAGAGGTACGCCTAATTTTCATCTTGACACCATTGTTCATCTTCTCCAAAAAATACGAAAATCTAACTTGGGCGTCGGAGGGTCTGAGCCTGGGCACCACCGGGCCTCCCTTCTAACCCCTCCCCCCTCTTAGTGACTCTCCCTGCATGCAGGAAGCGTACAGATAGCCTCCTCCTTGGCGGATCGACAACCCTCCCAGCACTTCTCCTATTGATCCGATGGTTCATCTGTCGAAGATCACAGAAAGGAACAAATTGGCGTCGTTTGTGAGATTTTTTCATCCTGCGTTGAGATTTTGCGATGGATGGCATAGGAAGATCCACCCCCATCACTATGACTCTGGATGACTTCAACCGACTTGTAGCTACTATCATCCAAGGAGTTATGCAGCAGCAATATGAAGTCTGGCGACAACAGTAGGGGGTGAATCCACCCCTCCGACCCCAACTAATGTGCCTCAAACACCTCAATGGAAGCCCAAGCGATCGATCGAAACTTCTTCGATCCCCATTGGCACCTCCATCAGTGCTCCAGCCGTGCCCAAGCAATCCTCTTGGTCTTCAGAAGGAGAGACGCCTCCTCGAAATCTCGCTCGGGGCAAACGATCGATAGTTAGTGGGTCGGGAAAATCCAAGGGCACTCCATTCTGTAGATGTGTACTTCAAGATGTATTGCCGCGCCACTTTTAGCAACCAACGATTGGAGAGTACCAAGGAGCGACAGATCCCGAAAATCATTTGGATAAATTTGAAAATGTTGTGATGTTGCATCAATATACTGACGGAGTCAAATGTCGAGTCTTTTTACCCACCCTCTCAGGCCCGACTCAAAGATGGTTCAGTCGGCTACCTCCCTCCTCTGTCCGGTCGTTCAAAAACTTTAGGACTGTTTTCCTTCATCATTTTGCCAGAAGCAAAAGGTATCCCAAAACTTCAATCAATTTGTTTGCCTAAAAATAGAAATCAAAAGAAACTCTGAAGGAATATATTTGGCAGTTCGATCGAGTTGCTATGGAGGTTCCCTCAGTTATCTCAGACGTATTGGTCGGCGCCTTTTCTCAAGGATTGCTAGAAGTTCTTTAGATCATTGATGAGGAAGCCTCCGACTAATTTTGATAACATGTTGAGCTAGGCAGCAAAATACGTAAACATGGAGGAAGCTCAATTCGCTCTGAAAAAGGAAGCACATGCCCTGACTGCCCCTGCCATGTTATCAGAGTGCAAAGCTCCTTTGCCCCCCCCCTACGGGGTAAAAAATTCCATTCGAGTCATCACCGATCGGGGCCATCCTGAAAAGAAAAAAAATAGTACAAGTGGTCAAAGTCAGGCTGAATCTGACTCGTGGGCCAGAGTGGTGGCTTCCCAAAATGATAGGCCAATTCTGTGCCTATCATCAAACTGGAGGTCATACAACAGAAGAACACTACACGTATGCCCGAGAGCTTCGAAATTCGACCGACCAACCTTCATCTATACCTACATTACCTAAAGTCACTCGACATTCTCCTCCTCGAGTCACTCACGAGGGCAGCTATCGCTAGTTTGAGAAGCAGGAGGATGATCGCCGATCGAAGAGGAGAGATGATGTCCGTCGGCCGGAGAAGCGTGACTGATTTCCCCTTCAGCGACATCAAAAAACATCTCAACCTCAACGAGAAATCGATCGAGCAAAAGAAAAAGGCAAATCTCCTGAGTGGGGCACTGTGCAGATGATTTTCGGTGGCCCTACTAATGGGGATTCCAACAGGGCCCAAAAAGCTCATATTCGACGATTAGAGAATTACCAAGTGGGCACTAATCGTAGGAAGAAAGAGGGTCCCTCTATCAGCTTCGGACCCCAAGATCTAGAAGGAGTGGAAGCTCCTCACGAAGATGCCCTAGTAATTCGTGCCCTTATAGCTAATTATAATGTCAAAAGGGTTTTCGTTGACACAAGCAGTTCAGTTAACATTATATTCAAGCAAGTCCTGGATCAAATGCAAATTGAGGATGAAGAACTTCAACCTATGACAACTCCACTATTCGGATTCATCGGGCACCAAATATAGCCGAGGGGTCAAATAATGCTCTCCTTGACCCTGGGAGAAAAACCTGTGGAGAGGACATGACGTACACCGTTCCTCATTGTGGATACTACCTTTGCATACAATGTTATATTGGGAAGATCTATGCTGAGTGCTTTTGAAGCTGTGGTTTCCACATTTCACCAAAAAATAAAGTTCCCTGTGGGAGATTAAGTTGGGGAAGTGAAAGGAAATCAATCAGCCGTCTGAAAATGCTATATTAATATTGTAAGTACCCTGGGATAATTTTGATGTGATCAACCGAGTTAGGTTATGTCCTGTGTTGTATTAATCCTTGTGTCTAAGTGTGCAGGAACTTAGAAATACAAGAAGTCGAGAGAAAGATGCAACGGACGAGAAGGATTGCACGAGAAGCGAGTCGATGGGCTTGGTGCATCCGAGGGACGAGAAGCCATGAAAGAGTACATCCATAGAACGAGAAAGACGCGGTTTGAGGGACGCGAGGCGAGAAGGACGCAGTCCGAGGAATGAGAAATCGGGGAGGAAGCCTGCTCGAGGAGAAAGTTTGAGTTGGGTTCAGGTGAGCTCAACTCTGGATGACTGGACATTCACCCAAGGCAACTAGAGAAGACCCGAGGTGCCTCTATGTCTTGGAGGCACCTCGGAAGAAGAGGCTTGTGAGGCGCCTCAGTGCAATGGAGGCGCCTCAAGCGCCCAGACGTTGGAAACGCCCTGGAGTATCTGAGGTGCCTCACCCGCAAGTTTGATGGAGGCGCCCTGGACTCACGGAGGCGCCTCACCCACCTAAAGAATAGAGGCGCCTCCGGTTGCTTGTGTTGGGGTTACAAGGTTGCAAACAAAGTTCACATTGAAAACACATGGGAAAGATCATGAACTTATAAGGGAAAGACATCTCCATTGGTATGAGGCATTTTGGGTAGAGCCCAAGAGCAAAACCATGAGGGCATAGGCCCAAAGTGGACAATATCCTACCATTGTGGAGATATCTAAATTTCTTCGATCTAATAATTAGTATCAGAGCCCGGACTGCTAGAAGGTCTAACCGCCGACTGTGCACAAGAGTTATGGTCTAATCGAGCCATGTGGGGAGAATATTGACCTCAAACAAAGGAAGTAGGGGATCCCGTGTCTGGATCAAGAGGACCAGACACCAGGCAGAAAAGTCCTAGTTGCGGCTAGGCAAGGAAATCCTAGTAGGTCGGGTGGACCGAGGGACATGAAGTCCTGGTGGGTCGAGGATTGGACGAGGGGGGGCCTATGGTCCTTCATTTGAGGGCGGGGGGGTATTGTTAGGGTTACAAGGTTGCAAACAATGTCCTACATTAAAAACGCATGGGAAAGATCATGAGCTTATAAGGGAAAGACATCTTCATTGGTATGAGACCTTTTGGGTAGAGCCCAGTGCAAAATCATGAGGACAATATCATACCATTATGGATATGTCTAAATTCCTTCGGTCCTAATAGCTTGGAGGTGCCTCAACCGTCCGCTGAAGACTCGTTGCAGCGGATGAGATTTGGAAGCCGAGTCAGCTCAACCGAGGCGCCCCCAGCTCTTGGAGGCACCCCCAGCACTGCCAGATCACCAATGGATCAACTTCGATCCATTGGAGGCGCCCCCAATCAATGGAGGCACCCCCGCGACTGCCACGTCAGCAAAATGGTCACCTCGACCGTTTTGCTATAAATAGAGGTTGTGTCTTCTCGTTTATAGAATCACTCTTGTCTTAACTGCTATCATTTTCTAATTCTTATACGTCACGCTGTGAGAGGCTACTCCGCCTAAAGGAGTCTTTTTAGTGGAGCTTTCATCTACCTTGGATTAACAACCACTCCGATTGTAACCAAGTAAACCTCGAGTCTCTTCTTTTATGTTATTCATTTATTTTTTAACTAGTGTGTTCTTGCTTAAGTAAGAAGCAAGAGAAATAGTTTTAATTCATTTGCAGGGCTATTGACCCTCCCTCTAGTCGGTCAACTTGGATCTACAATTGGTATCAGAGCAAGGTTCGCTCGGAAAGACTAATCGCCGACCCAGCAACAAGATTAAGAAGAATGGCCGATCAAGCATCTACCCGCCAAAGTTCGAGGGGGAGTTCACGATGTGGAAATGCAAAATGGAGGTATACTTTAAAACGGATTTTGATATTTTACTAACCATAAAATATGGCTTTGAGGTACCCAAGAATAAAGATGGCGAAGATTTGGAGGAACACCTATGGAACAAAAAGCAAAGAGATGACTTTGTGACAAACGGCAAGGCAGAATTTCATCTGCTAAGCGTATTACCACCGCAAGAGGTCAGCCAAATCGACACCTACAACTCCACCAAGGATCTCTGGGAGAAGTTTCTGGAATTACATGAAGGCACATCTGAAGCTAAACTAGCCAGAAGAGATCTACTCAGAAACCAACTCAGCAATGTCTGAATGCAGAAGGGAGAAACGGTTGCTCAACTCCACGACAAGCTAAAGGAGTTAATAACAGGACTCAACAACCTTGGTGAATTGGTAACAAATCGAGACTCACTAAGATATGTCGTAATGCTTTTCCAAGAACTCAAGAATGGAATTCGATAGTTGATTCCTATTTTATTTTGAAAAAAAATAGAGGTAAGTACATTAGAAGAATTATTTTTAACTTTAGAATTACATGAATCAAGATGTGTAGGCTTACAAAAAGAAAAAAAGTCAACTCAGAACTTAGCCTTGAAAGCCAAGAAGGACGAACCAAATTCAGATTCTTCAACTGACGAAGAAGAAGCTTATATGGTAAGGAAGTTCAATAAATTTTGTAAGACTAATAATTTTAACAGGTCATGGGCCAAGAAACTTCTATGGGGAAAAAGAAGAGTAAGATGCTACAATTGCAAAGAAGAAGGACACATCACAAACAACTACCCCAAGTTGGAGAAGAAAGAAAAGGAGAAAGTACCAAGTATAACCAAGCATCAGAACCTCAGAGCTATGTGGGACGACTCACCTTCAGAAGAGTTCAAAATCAAAGAATATGATGGACTAGCCCTAACTGCCAACTACCAAGAAGAAAGCAGCAGTGAAAGGGGAGCATCTAACTTTGAATCTGACATGATAAGTGAGGTATGTACTCTACCTCCTGATAAGTTATATAATGTCATAAAGCTAATGGCTAGATCCATGTGCAAATTAAGGACAAAATATGTGGCCTTAAAAAAGGATAGTGTTAAATTAAAATTTAATTTGGCAAATGCATGTCCATTAGTAGAATTCGATAGAATTCAAAAAGAAAATACAAAATTAAAAGAAGAAATTAAAAAATTAAAAAAGAATCATACATGCTTAACTTCAAATAGTCGTCGTTTTCTAGTTTTCAGAAATTATGGAGGACTTAATTGGTATATCAGAAACCATAAGGGTCAAATCAGAAAGTTTTCAACTCTTGATATTCGTAGAAAATATTTGATGAATCCAGTAGGTAGAAATTTATTTTGGGTTCCAAAATTTGTTCTGACTTATTAGATTTATTTTTTATGCATGCTATGAAATAAAAATATTTGATTTATTTTGAGTAATTTTTAAAGTTTTTTGGTATTTTTCTCCTATGTTTTTTGATGTGATCAAAGGGGGAGAATAGGGAATTAATTGCAAAAATTTTGTAATAATTTTTTTACTACAATTTATTTTATATTTACCCTAACTTGAACTCGGATTGACTCACATCAAAAAGGGAGAGATTGTAAGTACCCCGGGATAGTTTCGATGTGATCAATCGAGTTAGGTTAGGTTATGTGGTATTTTGACCTATGTGTCTAAGTGTGTATGAACTTAGAAACACAAGAAGTGTAGCGAAAGATGCAGCGGATGAGAAAGATGGCATGGGAAGCGACTCGACGGACTCGGTGCATCTGAGGGATGAGAAGTTGCGGAAGAGTACATCGGTGGAACGAGAAGGACGCGGTTCGAGGGACGCAAGGCGAGAAGGATGCGGTCCGAGGGATGAGAAGACGGGGAGGAAGCCTGCTCAAGGAGAAGGCCTGAGTTGTGTTCAGGTGAGCTCAACTCTAGATGGCTGGATAATCACCCAAGACGACCAGTGAAGACCCGAGGCACCTCTATGTCTTGGAGGCGCCTCAGAAGAAGAGGTACGTGAGGTGCCTTGGTACGATAGAGGCGCCTCAAGCGCCTAAACGATGGAGGCGCCACCAAGGCTCGGAGGTGCCTCACCCGTCATTTGGATGGAGGCGCCTCAGAGCAATGGAAGCGCCTCCGATCATCGCTGAAGACCCACCACAGCAGATTAGATCTGGAGCTGAGTCAACTTAACCGAGGCGCCCCCAACGCTTGGAGGCGCCCCTAGCGCTGCCAGGTCACTAATGGATCAGTTTTGATCCATTGGAGGCGCTCCTAATCAGTGAAGGCACCCCCGTGACTGCCACGTCAGCAAAACAATCACCTCGACCGGTTTGCTATAAATAGAGGTTGTGACCTCTCCTTTAGGGTAACACACTTC
>JBBUKS010047101.1:0-10302 GCA_038050645.1 Hedychium gardnerianum
TGCGTGCATGGATACATTTCACAAAATGCGTAGCGAAAGAAAAATAATAAATCTAAATTATTACATTACACGCATCTCACGCATATAGGATACACACATGAAAGACATAATCATATAATAACATTTTTATGTAAATAAATTATACTTGCCGTATGACGTGGAGTGGAAAGGACATCAACCAACGATGCTATGAAGCCTCGCCTCTATCAGTATCGATGCTGAGCAATCATCAAGACGGTTTCACAAAGCCACAAGTCTTGATTCCGTCTTCGGTACTAGCCGATGAATGGAGACAAGGCGATCTGAGAGAGATCTCACTAATGGTTCGGTATCCAGCGGCGTTAGCAACCTGACGATACCAAACATGGAGGATATCCCAATCGCTTCGATGCTCGATAGCATCAACTTGACGAAACGAGGCGAGGTGAACGACAGCCCGAGAGGCTACTATTCGGGGCTCTTCTTCGCTACTGTCGGTGGTGTGGCCGATGGCAAGGAGTTCCAGAGGTCATCAAATGACCACAGTAGGAAGGGGCGCCTGGTGGCAGGGCCAGGCGGTGGCGCATGGGGCAGCGACGACTGCTTTGGGTGGCGGTGTCATGCGGGAAACAACACCTTGCTACTGTCTGATGCTCGGATGAGGGGTTGTTGGCGGTCGACTGACTGCTGGTGTTGGCACCGACGACAAAGGGACAGCTCCCTTTTTGGTGGTCAACGACGACAAAAGAGAGAAGGAGAGGAGAGGATAATTAAAAACCTAAACTTACCTTTTCTCTTAATCTATATCTATATATAGATTTCTTATTGAGTTGGAGAACCAGTCCAAAATCCATTACCGCTAAGCCAAACCCATCCGTTAGCCTTAAGTTTGGTTCTTGACCAAACCAACTTGGTTCAAAACCAAAACACCTTGGTTCAATAACCAAATCTCTTTTAATTAAAACCAAAAAAATTTGGTTTATAATTAAACCAAAGAGGATCCCATTCATCTTCAAAAGATATGGCCCATCCGTGCTTTTATTTAGACAAAATGTCTTCGATATTTGCCCTTCGTTTAGTCCAACCAGACTTAATCTCTATCGATATGAGAATCCAATTCTCAAACTCGTTCTAAGTCTTTTGGATAAACTTGTAGTGCGTGTAACTCAATAAATTCCTAGTTATGTTGGTCATTCGTCATTAACCATTAATTATAAATAGATAATGAGTGACACCTAATAGTACATCATGATCCCTAATTAACCGAAAAATTAATGGTTGATCCTAGAAACACTTCTAAACCCTTCAATAGCTATAGTGAGTCATGCCTCATTACTTTCACTTGTCTCTAGGCTAATTACGTCACACCTAAGCCCAAGTTATACTTCCTCGTTCTATGAATTCAAATTACTCAGACATGTGTCCAAGAGTATCATACTCTTGACATGTATTGCTTTGGCGACTTCGAGTAACAATCTTGACAAGTGGCCATAGGGTATACGCTTCCTTATACAAGGAGCGGTGAATCCTCTGTGAGCTATTCAAACACCTTCGAGCACTTCGACTTATATCCAATTATCCCGTACCCACACCTTCGTGGAGATATATCGACTAAAATGTCAAAGTGTAAGTCTCCATGACCAAGGTAACTTGAATACCTCAAGTTGAAGGAAACTCACACTTAAGCTGTAATGAGATCTTTATTGACATATTCATATATGTAAATAACCATATGAAGTCTCATTGTAGGTCATTCCAATAAACTAGTTATCCTTAACTAGCATTCACGTTTAACTCTCGACATCCCGATGTCTCCAGCCAGTGAGGAGTAGCTGCTTGGTTAAATCAAGGAGTATATAACACGTGCTAGTCTTTGAGAATCAATGATGTCCGAAAAATTCAATATATATATATATATATTCATAATTACACATGTAGAGATGCTCACTAGTTGTGATCCAATCACAAGTTCTCTCATGCTATGAATCATATTGTAGACATTTAGTAAATGAGCTTAAGATCCAATTATATACATTAAGAATATACACTCAAATAATGAATCTTTATTTATCCAATAAATAATACATACCATAAGGTGATTGCCTTAGGACATCTCTCAAATATAACATACTCCCACTTGCCTAATGCCAATCGCTATGGTATCCAATACCATAGGTTTGAACGTGACTCTCAAAGTTACTTTGTGGTAGAGCCTTTGTCAAAGGATCCGCTAGGTTTCTTTCAGTGAGAATCTTCTCAATTTATGTTTCTTTCCTATTAATGATCTCTCTGATCAAATGATAACACCGAAGCACATGTTTGGGTCGTTAGTGAGACCTGGGTTTCTTAGCCTGAGCAATGGCTCCAGTGTTGTCGTAGTAAATTGATAATACTTCAACAATGGTCGGAACCACTTTAAGTTCAGAGATGAACTTCTTGATCCAAACCGCTTCCTTTGCTACTTCAGAAGCCGCAATGTATTCTACCACAGTGGTAGAATCAACAACGGTGTATTGCTTGGAACTCTTCGAACTTATTGTGCCTCCGTTCAATATGAATATGTACCTAGACTGGGACTTGGAGTCACCCTTCTATGTTTGGAAGCTGACATCAGTATACCCGCGTATAACCATATCACCATCTCTATATACCAAGAACACATCCTTAGTTCTTCTTAAATACTTAAAGATTACCTTGAAGTCGCCCAATGATCCATACCTGGATCTGACTGGTATCTTCTTGTGATACCCAGAGCATACGATACATCGGGCCTCATACATAATATAACATACATGATAGATCCTATCATTGACGCATACGGTATCTTACTCATGCAAATTCTCTTATCTTCTGTGCATGGGCACATAGACTTCGAAAAGTGAATCCCATGCCTCATGGGTATAAAACCTTTCTTGGATTCATCAATGCTAAACCGCTTTAGCACTTTGTCCATATATGTAGACTGTGAAAGACCAAGAAACTGTTTCAATTCATCTCTATAAATCTTAATCCCGAGGATATAGGTTGTTTCTTCCATGACTTTCATGGAGAATGTTTTAGATAACCAAACCTTAACTGGCTGTAGAATAGGCACATCATTTCCTATAAGTAATATGTCATAGACATACAACACTAGGAATATGATCGCACTCCCACTAACCTTCTTGTACACACAAGGTTTATCAGGATTTTGTGAGAAATCAAACTCTTTGAGTGTCTCATCAAAATGAATATTCTAACTCCTGGATGTTTGCTTCAATCTATAAATGGATTATTGAAGCTTACATACTTTATTTTTATCAACAGATGTTAAACCTTCGGGTTGTATTATATACACATCCTCAAATAGATTTTCCTTGAGGAAAGTCATTTTCACATCTATCCGTCATATCTCATAATCATAATGAGATGCTATGGCGAGGAGTATCCAAATGGATTTAAGCATAGCTATTGGTGAGAAAGTTTTGTCATAGTCAACACCTTGCCTTTGACGATAGCCTTTCACCACTAACCTTTCTTTGTAGGTAATTACATTACCATCCATGTCAGTTTTCTTCTTGAAAATCTACTTGCATCCAATAGGCATGATGCCTTCAGGTGGATCTACCAAGTTTCAATCTTGGTTTTCATACATGGAATCCATTTTCGACTTCATAGCTATTAACCAATTGTCCTTTATGGAATTTTCAAAATTTCTTCATAATAAATAGGTTTCTCATCTTCAATGAGCAATACGTCATTTGATTCACTTATGAGAAATTCATATCTCTTAGGAATCATATGTGTCCTACTAGATCTATGAAGAGATAGTGTCTCCATAGGTTCAACCAATAGCTCATTATTATGAGTAATCGGTTGTGGTTCTTGACTAGGCATCTCTTCTGTGTCTATTAGAGTTTCTTGAACCTCCTTAACTTCAAGTTCACTCCCACTATTTTTCTATAGGAGAAACTCTTTCACTAGGAATATAACATGCCTTGGAACAAAATTTATTTCAAGGGATGATAGAATTGGTAACCTCTTATTTCCTTAGAGGGTAACCAATGAATAAACACTTATCAGACTTAATATCTAGATTATCTGATACATTCCTCTTCACATAAGGAGGATAACCTCATATCTTCAAGTAAGATAGATGAGATTTCTTACTAGTCCATTTCTCATATGGAGTAGCAGAGACTGCCTTGGTCAGGATTCTGTTTAGTAAGTGTCGTCTCACTGCAAGTGCATGGTAAAGTCATTAAATAATAAAAAATATCGATCCTCAAGGACTGTCGATTAAGCACTAATAAGTCCATAAAGCAAGTTATCTAGGCAATCAAAAGTTAGTTGTAAAAGCTTTAGAACTAGAACTTGAGAGAGAAAGAGAGAGAGAAAGGTTGAGAGGTCTAAGATGGGAGAGATTGGTTGTTGAGAGAGAAGTTGGTTTGGGAAAGCGATCATAGGACTTAGGTTTCATTATAATGCTAGTTGATGATTCTATGAATTGTCCATCTCCCTACCTCCATGTTTATAATCTTGTAGGGATCCTAATCAAATTACCGATATGAACTTGTGAAATTCACACTGGAGTGCTTACACTATTTTCTTTCAATGCTATTAAGTAGAGGAGGTAACATAGAAAGTTTGGTTAAGGTAACCCTTTGTCACTAAGGGCTCCCCAAGCATACAATCTATATTACACAAGTCACTTTCTAATATTGAATTGGTGAAAACCTATTAAACGCTAATTAGCTAATCCCTTATGGAGAATTAACCCTCATTTCAAGGTGATGACTTTAGAAAGTCAGGTTAAGGTAACCCTTTGTCACTAAGGGCTCCTTGAGCATACAATCTAAAGTATCCCCTCTACATGGTGACAATCCTTCATATTCACATGCATACATTTCACACACGCATTCAATCAAATATAATCAAAGTATGACACATATGGAACAAATCATAAATACTTCATAGAATAAGAAAATTGGCAAATCCATAATGTTTACATTAACATCACATCACAAATACTCCATAAATCCTAGAATCTAGGAAATCTATTCCATAGTTAGGGAATTACAAGCAAGAGACAAGAAATGAAATATTCTTACAATCAATACAAAGAGTAGAGAAGAAGAGATGCTTATCGATACTTTACCGGTATTCTTGGATGAAATCCTAGCTTCAAAGGTGGACGGATAATGGAAATCATCTAGGAAATGGATCTCGTAGGTTCTCTTGAAGGGAAAACCTTTCCTCTCCTTGAAAAGAGGATCTTAACATCTTTTTATAGGTCCCACGCTCGTGCCTCTTCGACATAGGGTCGTGCTTGTGAGGCACGATCATGCCATGAGGAGTTCCAGGAAAAAGGCACAACCATGCCCAAAGGGCATGGCATAGTCGTGGGTACATATTTTAAGAAGACACGACCATGCCTTTTGGCATGACCTAGACATGGGAGCTTCTAGAAATCTATTGTTGAAGACCCCTGAAGAGGCATGACCGTGCCTTTTGGCATGACTTGGACGTGGGAGCTTCTGGTCCAGCTGCTGTTGAAGACCCCTAAGGAGGCACGACTGTGCCTTTTGGCATGACTTGATCATGGAAGTCTCTGGTGAAGCTCCTGAGGAGGCACGACCGTGCCTTTGGGGCATGACCTTGCTTGGCTTGGAATGACATGGTCGTGCCTTGAAGAGGCATGAGCTTGCTTGTTGATTTTGCTCCCCAAGCTTGCTCCAATGTCTATTTTGCTTCATTTTAGCTCCAAATGACGTCATGTAAATGAAAATACAAAGAGAGCAGATCTCCGAACTAAAGGAGTAAAAGCATGATAATATAATGAGATAGGATGCGATAATGTATATCATAATCAATGAAATACAAGAAGATGTGCAACAAATAATGTCTAAAAGCATATATAATCTATACACATCAGTAAGTAAACATCTATCTCAAGTACGTGACTCCAAAAGATTTAGGAAGACTCACATGATTCATCATTGACCTAACCATGTCCAATAGGGTTTGGTTTCGCCTTTCAGATACACTATTGTGTTGTGGCGTATAAGGCAGACTCTATTGAGATAATATTCCATTATCCCTGGAATAATCTTGAAACTCTTGACTTAAGTATTCACCATCTTGATCAGATCGAAGTATTTTAATACTTTCGTCAAGTTGTTTCTCTACTTCATTTATGAATTCTTTGAACCTCTCAAAGACCTCAGATTTGTATCTTAATAGATACACATAACTAAATCGTGAGTGATAATTGAAAAAGGTAATGAAGTAGCTATAATCTCCTCATGCATGAGTTGACATCGGTCCACATACATCGATATGTATAAGGCCGAGCAACTCTCCCACTAGTTCGCCTTTTCCAGAAAAAGGTAACTTCGTTATCTTGCCTTTTAAGCATGAAACACATATATCAAATGAATCTAATTCAAATAATTCCAAACTGCCAACCTTTTGTAGTTCAGACATGCGTTTCTTGTTTATATGACCAAGGCGATAATGCCATGAGTAGGAGGTTAACTGATCATCCATTTGAGCACGCTTATTGCTCTTTTTGATATTGAATACATCATGGAATATATCTAACGCGTAGATACCATTGCATAATGTTTCAATTCTATAAAGAAGGTCATTCAAAGTTATTTAACAATAATTATTATTAAAAGTCAAATGAAAACCTTTTCTATTCAAACAAGAAATAGAAATAATGTTCTTTATTAATGTAGGAACAAAATAATAATTATCAAATTCCAAAACTAGTCTACTAGGAAGTTTTAACAAATAAGTTTCGATGGCGACAGTTGTAACCTTTGTTCCATTGTTAACTCATAAATTTGGTTCTCTCTTGATCTGTTTCTGCTATTATCCAATTTCAAAACTAGTCTATTAGGAAGTTTTAACAAATAAGTTCTGATGACGACAGCTATAACTTTTGTTCCATTGCCAACTCACAAATTTGATTCTCCCTTGACCAGTTTCTACTATTCCTTAGCCTCTGTATGTCATTACATATATATGAGCCACATCTAGTATCCAATATCCAGGTGTAAGAGAAAATAGTATGACATTCAATAATGAAGATATTTGAAGCAGATGGGGCATCGGATGCCGTCTTCTTCTTCATCGACTCAAGATAGATCTTGTACTTTCTTCGCAAGTGTCCCATCTTACCACAATGGTGACATGGGCCCTTTGGTGCCGGTTCTATTGGCTTAACCTTCTTCTTCCCTTTGGCTTGATCTTTGACTTCCTCTTAGAACCTTTCTTCGAAGAGTCAACCAACATCACAACTTTCTGTTCTTTCTTAATAGATGACTCCACAATCTTGAGCATGTTGATTAGCTCTAGAATTGTGGATTCAATACGATTCATTCAATAGTTCATCACAAACTATGAATAACTATCAGGAAAATTGTGTAGAATTAAATTAATATTTAATTCAAGATCCATCACAAAATCAAGTGATCCCAACCGCTCAATGTAGTCGTTCATCTTTAGTACATGTTGCACTCAGATGAACCCTCCTACATCCGTGAGAGAAAGAGGATCTTGGAGACGTCAAACCTTTCAAATTTTGCTTGCTCATCAAACAACTCATGGAGATGAAAAACAATAGCCTAAGCATCTCTAATTTGGGAGACATCGAGGCTAGCATGATGCAGCTAGCTAGATCCGAGTCAGCCATGTGCTTCTGATAGACCAACCTTTGGTCATTAGTAGCATCATCTGCAAGAGAATCGGGAAGAAGTTCTTCAAGGACATAGGCCATCTTTTCAGATTTGAGAACGATTCTCAAATTCCGATACCAATATAGGAAGTTCAACCCAATCAGTTTGCTCATATCCAAAATTGAGCACAAATTTAAAGACGTCATGCGTAATCGTATAACCTAGAAATACACAATCGAGCAAACATGAGAGAGATGTTTTACTATGTAAATATAAATAATTTACATACATATATAAATCCACTTATTTATCGAATTCAAGAGCCCTTACTTTGAATTCGGGAGATCGTAAGTTTTCTCCAAGTGAGTTGATAACCACTATAGATAAAAATAACCTTGGAATGAGTCCAACAAGCCATTTTTAGCTCTAGTAGTAGGTATCACATATACCAATTATATATTCCACATATATAACTATCACATTATGCTATCAAATAATTGATATTCGCATAAATATCGGGTTGTTAACTCATTAACACGTATACATCATATGTATATCACCCAACTTCACCTCTATCCATATTTACCATGGAGTGAGTCTAACAAATCAATGCTTCAAGTTAAAGCCGACCAGTAAATCATGAGATCATATCTCAATGGTTTAAACATATCTAATTTTAAGTCCGGCTTGGAGTAAGTCCAACAACCTAATCAAGAAATCAAACTCTGATTCTTATTATACTAACAGAAGGTGTATGCCTTAATTATTTTGTAAGGGGCTTCGGTCTCATCCTCTTTTTCATGCAAATAAGTAAATTATATAAATGACATGACATAATTAATATAACTAATCATGACAAATGAAATGACATGACATAATTAATGCAACTAATCATGACATGACATAATTAATGTCATAGTTGTCATATTTTTATTTAGAATTAAATGATTAAGAACCTGATTTCCATAATCAAGATTTCTTAATTAAATTAGGAAATAATTTTTCAAATTCAATTACATATTTTATTTAAGAAAAATTTTCAATTAAGAAAATCTAATTTAATTAGGAAACAATTTCCTAATTTAAAATCTCCTAAATAATTAGAATATTCTTAATTAATTCAGAATCTTTCCAAAATTAAAATTTTTAGAATTATTTCAAAAAATTTCAAACATTGGATTTTCCTAACAAATTAAGAAAAGTTTCAAAATTGGAATTTTCTAATCAAATTCAGAAAATTTCCAAAATTAGAATTTCCTAACAAATTAGCAAACTTTGCAAATTTAAATTTACGACCAACTACGACTCATAAAATAATTTTACGATTATGTCGAAGCACGATCACACTCTGATACCACTGTTGGGGAGCCCGATGGATGCGTGCATGGTCACATTTCACAAAACGCACAGCGGAAGCAAAATAATAAATTTAAATTATTAAATCACACGCATCTCACGCATACATGATACACACATGCAAGACATAATCATATAATAAAATTTTTATGTAAATAAATTACACCTGTCATCTAACATGGATGGAAAGGGCATCAACGAGCGATGCTATGAAACCTCACTTCTATCTATAGGATCGAAAGACAGCGCTAGAGGGGGGGAGTCAATAATGCTCATGGCTTTTTCACATTTTTTGTAAATCTCGAGTTAACGTAGCGGAATATTAAAGAGACAGAAGTAGAAGCAAACACACAGTCGACACGTTGGTTTTACTTGGTTCACTACCCGACGATGGCTAGTCCAAGGCTCGTACTTGTATAAGTACTTTCATTGGGCAATCCACTAATAGCACGATGATTTACAATAGATATCAAAATGAAAGTACAATTAAAAACAAGTTTACCAACGACTTTAAAGTTGAAGCTTGAGCGTAGTCGTTGGAGCAGTGTTACGGTGTCATAGAGAGCTTTTCGAAGCAACATCTGAGCACGAAAGTCGTATGTAATTGTTGTACGGAGCTGCTGGTTGAAGTGTTCTTTTATTAACTCATCCAGGCACCTCTATTACCAAAGTGCCTCTATCCGGAGTCGATCTGATCAAATCCGAGTTAGCCACGCTTTATCCACTTCCAGATGCCTCAATCCCTTTGAGGTGCCTCAAGCGCTGACGTGGCTAGAACTGGTTGCAGCGTGAGTCTGGCCGAGTCAATCTCAACCCAGGTACCTCAATCCCTTTGAGGCGCTTGGTGCGCCTGGTTGCTGACATGCGCCTACCAACCAGGAGCTGCCACCTCATCCTGCTTTGCGCCGAGGCGATTAAGGCACCTCAATTCCTTTGAGGCGCATGAATTAGCTCAGGACGCCTGGATCCATTCCAGGTGCCTGGAGCTGCCACCTCATCATGTTTCGCACCAAGGTGATTGAGGCGCTTTTATCCCTTTAAGGTGCCTGAATCAGCTCAGGGCGCTTGGATCCATTCCCGGTGCCTGGATCAGCTTTTCCAGGCTTATTTTTTCTACATCACAATATTAGCATGGAAAACATAGTAAAATAATCTTGACAGTCTCGAGATTGTCCAATTCTGACTTTTGGATTTTCGGTGAAATTCTAGGTTAAACCAACGTCTACTGTTCCCTCAATGGGGAACGCGTCCTCATCTACTCCTCTCAGGAGAATATAAATGTTGTCAAACATCTGGTCCTCCA
>JBBUKS010047112.1:0-10301 GCA_038050645.1 Hedychium gardnerianum
TTCATGTAGCTATAATTTGTATCAATTGTTAGGAAATTAAGAAACCATCCCACCAACTATACGTTAACTAAAATATGCTGGACATAGTGTCTAAAACAAGTTGTTATTTAGTATAATTGTTTATGAAAGCCAGATTCTGATATTTTGATCAAGATGCATTTCACAGGAATTTCCTTAATATATATAAACAAAGTAATTATCAATGTAGGGAACATTAGTTTGAGACTTAGGAGTATGGGTAAACAAAAAGTAAGTATAAAAGTATGGTTGTTTGATTTGTCTCAAACTCCAGCAGTAACTGCATAGTATGCAAAAATATAACTTTCCTGAGCTTGTATTGCATTTTTTAATATTGGTGATTGAATTTATGGATATTATACTATTATTAGATAGTTTAGTTAAAAGGAAATTGCCATGTAAATAAGGATCATAATAATAATTATACAGAAGCCACAAATTGCTGAAGATGCATATTAAATTAGTCACACAAATGTTGGGCCTGAGTAATTGGGAGGATGGATGAGAGAGTGGTGGATGCTAATAACAGCATGGATAATAAGAACGGATTTTGAAAAGATTATCCATCATCTTATTTACTTGGGGAGATGGAGTGGGCGGGTGGACGGACGATTCAATATTTCCTTCAACATGATAGAGGATTAAATAATAAAAAAAGACAAAATTGTTCTTCGAATCCTTTTCAAGATCACTTTGCGTTCCTATTTCCATACTCCAAAAACAATTTCAAATAGGAAGTCAGTAATGATACTTTGATATTTGACTCTTACTGCAAATAATTTCTCATTTGAATCATTAGATTTTCAAAATAGATGTAAAACAGCCAAAAAAAATACTCAATCTAGCTCACCAACCCTAACAACTTCAATAAGTTCTTTCCACTGTCCACAATTGTCTTTGCAGCAAAACAACAAACACACATCAGCACCAGAAGGAATTTAGTCATTACATTTGTTAAAAATGCAAAAAATCTTCCACCAAATCAACCAGAGTTTTTATATTGGAGTAGTAAAATAGCTTGGTCATCATGGGTCTATCGACTATGCTATGCCTAGTATCAACACATGAATCTAGCCCTCACCGTCTTCCCCTCTCAACAACACCATTCTATTTAATCAACTATTCCAAGCACTAGATAGGGCAATGCTAGGTCTTATTATATATACAAGACACTAATCCATGGGTGACACAAGACAAAACATAGAACAAAGCAGAGGGACATCCTTGCTGATCATATTTGACTTCTTCAAGCACTGATCACTGGAATCTCTCATGATGAAGTCAATGAACTTGACAACCTAGAGAGCTCCACGATGACACTCATTGCACACTGAGCCTCTTGGTTGTGCAATGAGGATGACTAATGGTCACAATGAGCACGACAATGTGGCTAGTGTTGAGTTGAGGCTGCTTTATAGTGAGGGTAATATGAGTCGCATCACAAGGATCAACATACATACCCTATAATTTATGTTTGAAGTGGACAATTTACATACATTTTATAAGCCTACCATCTAATTGAAGAAGATTAATTTATACCTTTTTAATATGACCTCCTTATATTTACAATATTGAGCCTTGAACCAATTGTTAGAAATATCGATTAAATTTTGGGGAAAATGCTATCTTTGTTTGCTTTGCTGGTTTTAAGAGTGTAAAATCAGTGATGTTTTCAGTTTCTTCTACTATATAGTTGGACTTCATATGTATGTCCCTGCTTTGACCTTTAACAGCTTGGATATATGGTATTGCATGTTAGGGCACGTCAGCTAATATTGGCACTAATAATAGAAACGTATGATTAATATATTACTTTTCTTGAAAGCTTGATAGTCTAAGGTGCTCCTTGTATATTCTATTTCTTAGAGTTATTGGGATATCCACTTATTCTATCATCTTTCATCTATCTTTTTGTTCAAAAATACGGTAAATGCATCAATAGAGTCTAGAATCACCACTGAATCTACAAAATCAGCTTAGCTCCTACATTGACATTGGAAGAATTTCTAAGTTTCCTTGCATGCAAAAATATAGCTTTCTTGAGCTTTTCTTGCATTTTTAAATAAGAACCTTAGTTGGGCACCTAAATGTGTGTGCAACGGGCTGTTACAGAATGAGAGAAGCTGTGATGTTAATATGACTCCATATGTTGGCTGTACTGAAGGAAAGGAATCAAAGGAACCTGGAAGTGGAAGTGCTGGTACGATAGAAAACCCATACACCTTTTTATTTTGAAAGTTTATGAAGTTGGTAGTTCTTTTTTGTTTCTGGGCACTAATAGTAGTTTATCTTAGTTATTTTTCTCTCCTTTTTGAAAGATTCTGTAGGGCGTGAGTCGATTGACACATCAACTTTCAGTGAACAACATGGTTTTGCAGACTCAGAAGATGATGGGAGCGATCATCTTTCTTTTTCTGACATTGATGATGCTGGGGTATGCCATCCGTGTTAGCAATTTTGGGTGTGAATTGCTTAAACTTCAAACCCATAACATCTCCATGTTGTGTTCATTCATCACCTATGTGAAAAATAATTTTGTCAGCATGCCAAGAACTTTTGCTCTGTCTCAAAGAAAACAGTAGGAAATGATAAAAAAGATTGCTGTCCTGATTTGCTTTTCTTCAAGGAAACACAAAGGGGGATCAATTTCTTTGTCCTCTCCCTGCAAACTTCTTTCTCTATCCTCACTTTTCTACTATGAACTTTCCAATTTGCCTATTCTTTATGCCTTCTTCGATTCAAATCATGTTTTGTATGTACATCCATTGGTGTGTGTATTCCCCCAATTTGTCCACTATTGGTTTCTTCTTGCACGATACAAATCTTGAATATTTTACCAAATTTACATTCAAAACATATTTTATGTCTGATTATTTGTTTTTCTCTTCTTTGTACTATTTAATTTTGTCTTGCTATGATGCTATCTTGGTTGCAGGAAAGGAAACAAAAACTTGTTGAAGAAGCTAAAAATACGACTCCTGCACAGACTCTTGAAGCAACGGGTCAGATGCTTAAGAGAAAGGTATGGATTATTTTTGTTAATGCCCATCAATAGACAACTTAATCATGGATGTTAATAATTCCCATATTTTGATAATCAGTGTAATGTTTTGTTTCAGACTTTCAGCCCAAAAATCAATTACGAAGCACTGGAAACTCTGTTCGCGGTACATTCTACTTCCTTTTCCTTTATATTTAATGTGTGTCATACTTTCTTCTATGCTACAATTATTTAAAGTGATTGAACCAATGAAAATTTTCAGTTTGCTTTTGTGATATGTTTCTTATTCAAATATAGGATTGCACTGATAATCTTATGCGGCTTATGTTATGAAAACTTTGATTGTTTTACAATATTGTATTATAGAATTACCTAAAATGAAAATATTGCCAAGCTTTTTATTTAGATGCTTCTAGCTTTTGTTCAATCATAGTAATTTTCCACACGGCAAATGTGTAAACTTTATACATGTGTGCTCTAAAAAAATTCAAGAGAATATGATGATTCTGGTCAACAATCAGAGTTCATATTTTTGGCTAAATCAAGTGATTCTGTATGCAAGTTAGTTGCCACTACCTATAGTTTATCTATTGATTGCTTGGCAACTTGAGCTTTTTGGAATTCTCATGACAACTTTAAGACTTGTATAGATGATTTCATATTGACAACATCATATATATAATTCTATCCTTTGAACATCATATTGAAAAAAACTCTACATTTGCTTTCATTCTCTTTTAGATTACATTCAATTATATTGTTCATGTCTTTAAATAGTCTGAACAAGGTGTGAAGAAGCAAAAAGTTGAATCAGATGCTGATGATCTGCATGAAACTCCCGAAATGAAGGATGATCATGTAGATGATCCAGATAACAAGGATGGTGATGGGCTAAGAGCATCTGAGAATGATGGAGATGGAGAAGATGGAGATGAAGAGGAAGATGAAGACTATGACTATGACTATGACTATGACTATAGAAATGAAGACTATGATTTCGAGGATGATTTTTGATTTTGCATGTAGGGGCAACAACATTGCCAAGTCTTCTAGGGGATGGGGAGTTTGCGAAAAATTATATCTGGCTATTTTTTAAAGAAACTATTTACTGTTCTTGAATTTCAACTCATTGATAGCCAATTCAAGGTTCTTTGTAGTCAATTAACATCTAAGTTTCTTAAGTCTGCTTCATGATAGCTAGTAAACTTGTGCAATCGCGATCATATGTTTTTTTTTATTTGTTGTAGAGTAACGCATTCATTAATATTGTATGATAAACTGCATCATTTAGATCTCTATTTGTTGTAAATTCATGCATTCATTAAAATAGTACGACAAACTGAGTAGCCTTGTTGTCAACTCAGTTGCAGTCTGTAGATTTTGAACAAGAATATAAAGGCTATTTTGTATTTTTTTTTTAGTTTTTAAATTTCCATATGGATGGAAAACTATAATAGCATAGTTTTTTGATTGCATCCTGTATGAGTTGCTGGACCTGCATACCATAGCAATAGCCAAATCGAATTAACATATCTTGAGTTACTTTATTACTCTTTCTAATATTATGCCCTTCTTTATAGTTCTCTAAAAAACTGTACGGGCATATGAAAAGAATTTATCAAGATACAAATTTTGGACCATGGAACCGTTGTGTCTTTTGAAGCAAAGAGACACATAGGGGGTGCAAAAAGACCGTGGAACCGTTCTCTAATAGTATGTCTTTAATTTCACATCGGAAGGTTTGTAAAGTTTGGTTTATAGTGTATCATAATTATTAGAATTATAAATATGTATAGGGAGAGATTTTTTCTAAGTGTGCCCAAAGGGGTGCAAAATCGGGTCATGATTGATTAAACTAAGGTGATTCGTGTGTGAGCATGATTTACACGTATCAAATGTTAGATTAATCAAGATAAAATTTACTCAAGTGAATCAATTAATATTTTGTCATCCAAATTCATTTTGTTATGCGCGAAAGTTGATGGTTAGCGGATGATGTTTCAAGTCGCGAAAAAATAAACATAAAAATCTTCCATCTTCATTCTACTCATCTTTTCTCTATTGTATGCTTCGCTCTACTTATGATAGCATTCAATTGCATGTTTAATCCACTTGACGAAGTTTATTTTTGATATAAATTTAGATGTTGCTTCACCAATCCTTTGAATTGTATGTTAGGAGTAAGTATTCAATTAAAAATAAATTAATCAATCGAATTTTAAATTAAATTAATCAATTTTTTTTACCAACCAAATCAACTTCTTTTTATAATTAAAATTAAATCCAATTGATAAAAAAATAATTTATTTTATCGGTAATCAAATTAAATAAATTTTTAAAAAACATTGAGACTTTTTAATAAAAATTTAATCGATTTGATAAAAAAAAATTAATATTTTTATATTTTATTATTTAATGCAAATTAATTTAATCGATTTTCAAAATTTCAACCGGAGTCGAATCGATTTAATTGAAATAATAAATATTTTTTAGAAAAAACTAAACTTCCGAATATACTGAATTTAAATTCTGATTTAATTTAGTACGATCGGTTATTTCAATTAAATTAAAATTTTGCTAATTTTTATGCAAACTCATCCGCCGCAAAAAAAAAAGAAAAAAAACAAAACTAATTCAATAAATTATTAGCAAATCGAAATAAAGCCTTCAAATGGGAGGATAAGTTAGAATATGGACGACGAATTCGACCGAGGTTATTAAAATTGAACTGACCGAAGTGATAGAACCAAATTAATTAAATTTGTTAAAATTGAATTAATTTTTTTTTAACTAATCGAATTATTATTTTTTGAATAAAATCGAATAATTCGAATTGATAAAAATTAAATTAATTTTATTTCAAATAATAAAAATATTAAAACTTTACCATATGTTGTAGTGTTGCCTCATATAGAAGTTGGAATTATGTCATTATTGGTTTGGAATTTATTTTTTATAACATGGTTAATGAAATAATTATAGGAATCCAGTTTAACATGGTTATTGGCTTGGAGTTATGCTAAGGGTAACTGATAAGTATTCAACTAAAAATAAATTGACCCAACTGAATTTGTTAAAATTAAACTAATAATTTTTTTTACCAACCTAACCAACTGATTTTTATGATTAAAATTAAATTCAATCAATAAAAAATTAATTTATTTGGTCAATAACTAAATTAATCATTTTAAAAAATATATTAAGATTTTTTAATAAAAATTTAATCAGTTTGATAAAAAAATTATATTTTTATATTTAATAAAAAATAATTATCGATTTTCAAAATTCCCAATCAGAGTCAGATTTAAGTGAAATAATTGATATTTTAAAAAAAACTAAACTTCAAAATATACTTAATTGAACTTCCGAATTAATTTAATTCGATCGATTATTTCAATTAAATTGAAATTTGGCTAAGCCGCAAAAAAAACTAATTCAATAAATTATCAGCAAAAGGAATTGAAGCCTTCAAATTACCAAATGACAAATATTGTTAGCAGTGAGTATTTTCGTATTTTCGTTAAAACTAAACCAAATTTGTTAAAATTAAACTAATTAATTTTTTTTTTGACTAATCAAACTAACTAATGTTATGATTTAAATCGAATAAATTTAACCGATAAAAATTAAGTAAATTTATTAGGTAACAAAATTAATTGATTTTTTTTATAAAAATAATAAAAATATTAAGACTTAACGTAGTATTGTGTTGCAAATCTATCACTTGAATACTAACTCGGCTATCAGGGTGTAGTCTTTCCTCGTATATAAGTTGGGGTCATAACACAAGAAAATTATTGACCTGAAGTATATATATATTTTTTAGTTGACATCAAATTTTCAACTCGATTAATCATGAGAATGATTAATAATCATGATTTTATCACATTACTTATGCTCTTATATTTATTATTTTTCATCTTCTCGTGTACCCGGATTTGATCTCTTATATTCTTGACCAATTGAATAAAGAAGAAGAAAAAGTCTCAAGATGTAATATGCATAAACTGACACTGGTAGAAGGGAGGGACTCCTTATTCTTATTATAGGATAAACTTCTATTATAAACTGCATATTTTTTTGTTTGTCACTGCAAGTGTAGAAAAAAATATGGCCAAAATTGTAAAAATTATCATTCTGCCTTGGTATTTCTTAGATTGTAGTCCCTCGCGTATCATACTTTTTCAATCTCTTTGGACCTCCAAGTTAATGAGTGTACCACCTGGGCCATGCCAAGCAACAATCTCTCCAAACCTCCATGATAATCCTTGCACATTAAAAGTCACACTGGACACTTGAGGCATGATTGTATCAAAAATTTTCCTATTTATATTTGATAATCCATTTGAGTTAGGAAAACCAACAATAGCATAAATATGCTCATGTACATGCATCACATACAATACCATATATCAAGACTTATATCTAGGCTCTCCTACACTACATGATTGAATGTTCTACTTGTATGTTAATATGATGAACCAGGTAACATTAAACCTTGGGCGATCGATCTGGTCTCACGAAAGTTTTTCACCGACTGCTAGGATAAATCGGAAGGCGCTCACGGTGGGCGGCCCAGAAGCTCAGCATCTCGTGGTTGCACGCCCTAGTTGGAGGAAAATACCTACAAATATGCAATAACTGGGGATCGAATCGCGGGTGCCTGGGTGACAACTTGAAGCCCTTCCGTTGCATCGTAGACTCGAGAGCTCTACTTGCATGCTATTAGTTATTGTGGTGATGAATTCTATTTTGATTAATTGAGTTTGGTTGCAAAAAAAACTAATGAGGACTACTACATGCCTACTCCATATTATCCTTTTGTGTGATATGCACTCATGACAATTGAACTTTAGAACTTGTTTTGCTTCTTTTCGAAATTACCATTTCATATGTGTGCATGAGCATGATTGATACGTGAGGTAATCAGGAGGGGCCACATGACAATGCGGGAGTGCCACATGGTAAAGAAGGTCAATAATCTTGTCAAGGTGGCATACCTCCACCTTCAAGAGCCTTGGCTCCCAAGAGCCCCGACTTCCAATGATCCCCGGTTCTCCACGATTCCCTGGCTTCCAAGAGCCCTGGCTCATCGCAGTCCCTAGCTCCACACAACCCCGGCTCTCCACGGTTCCTTGACTTCCAAGAGCCCCGACTCCTCACGATCCCCGGCTCCACGCCACCTAGATCTCCATGGTTCCCCTACTTCCAAAAGCCCCAGCTCCTCGCAGTTCCTCCACTCGTATCACTTCCCCCTCATAATCTGGAGCGGATAGCCATTGCTCACGGAGGATGCGGACAACGAAACCATCATTCTGCGAAGGACGTGAAAAATGCAGTCATTTACTCCGAGTAAATGACGAGTAAATGGGGTAACGTAGGCAGAAATCTTAGGACATGTGGAGAACGTGGACAGGAAAACACGATTTTATAAAAGGTCGCCTACCCCCATAAGCAGAGGTATGCATGCTTAGGCACACACAGGCCACAAACCCTAATCACTGTTTATCTTCTTTCTCTCTCCACGAGACACTAACTTTAATTGAGCGTCAGAGTGACTATGCTGGTGAGCCCCCAACTATTCTAATCCTTTTATTTTGATCCTCAATCAGGCAGGCTGGGAGGGATATCTTTTCATGAATTCTTATTGTTGCTTAGAGGACGATGGTCAAGTCAACCTCAATGTCAACTCAACGGTTATTCATTCGTCGATATTCTCAGGCAGGATTAAATTTGAGTTGTATGTGGGAATACTGAGTTAAGACCTGAACTGAGATGTTAATATGGATGGCATTGGAAGACTTAACATTGTCACCCTGACAACAAAGGATTTCGACAAGATGGTGGCTGCGGCGGTGTAAACGGTGTTACAAGGATAGTCACAACAGTAGGTGCCACCAGCGAGCCTTCCCCCATTCGAAGCCTCATTGACTCCCAGTCAAAAGTCGGCCCGACCGACTGAAACACCTCAGGCTGTAATCTCCGTGCTAAAGGGGACATCAGTTGTATGAGTGTCATCCTTGGAATCATCAAGACAGACCCCACATCGGGATCCTTTGAAGGGGAAAGATCCTGCTTCTAATAAAAAGAAGACCCTTCAGGGTCCTTTTGCACAAAGAATCCTCCAAGATGAGCTACCTCAATATTTTCGGGCGTTGCAAATCGGAGAATACAATAGTATCACTGATCTGGAGGACCATATTTATAAGTTTAAGAACACCTCGTTGTTGCATCAATATACAGATGACATCAAATATCGAGTCTTCTTGAAAAACACTCTTGGGTCCAACTCAAAGATGATTTAGCCAACTCCCCTCTTCCTCTATCCGTATCTTTGAGGAATTCAAGACTGTGTTCATGCAATATTTTGCCACCGGTCGGAGGTATCAAAAAACTCCGCATGACCTATTTGCCCTTAAATAGAAGCCTAAAGAATCCTTGAAGGAGTATTTATAATGATTCAACCGGGTAGCCATAGATGCCTCCTCAATTACCTCAGACGTGTTGATCAATGCTTTCTCACAAGGTTTGACTAATGGAGATTTCTTCAGATCTTTGGTGAAAAATCCCTAGTTGATTTCGACAGTTTACAAGCCCAAGCCGTCAAGTATGTTCAAGTGAAAACCGCTCAGTCGACGAAGAAAAAGGAGACACACACTCTTATTTTTGCCTCTACTCAGCCAGCTTGAAGAGCTCCCCCGCTTCCGTTATAAAATCACGAGCCTTCCAACCGAAAGGGAGAGAAGGTGGTATAGACGGTAGGACTCGCCCTGGTTTCAACTCTTGAAGTGGGTCAAGAGCTCCCCCACGGGGATCTTTATTGTGAATTTCATCAATCGGGTACTCATTCCACTCGAGTTTGCCAACAGTACGCCTGAGAGATGAGGCGAGTGGCTGATTAACGGAAAGCCAGTAGGGGTTCCCCTAGTAGAAGATCCCCTAACCCTATCGACGTCCTTACCGGTCCACTCGCCATGATCATGCATACTGTCAGTCAGAGCAACGTACTTGATCGCCCTCCCGGGAGCCTCGGAGCTCATCCCGACCCCGCAAGGGGGGGGGGGGGCAGAACAGGAGAAGGATAAAGATCAAAAGGGCAAAGATAAGGTGAACTCTGTTGGTGCAATTTGCACTACAAGTCAAACCCTAATGTTTTGATGTATGACCAAAGGTTAAAGTTAGACTGTTATTTTTAACACGTTGAGCTAAGTGTGCAGGGTTAACTAACTTGACGGATCTAGAGGGCCAGACACCAGGCAGAAGTCCAGATGTTCGATTCTGG
>JBBUKS010047123.1:0-10301 GCA_038050645.1 Hedychium gardnerianum
ATCTTGAGGCTCACTCCAATCAGGATCTCATCCAAAATATAGTAGGTATGTAAATATCTTTGTTCAGCCAATAACCGAAAGACTTCTATAGAGGTTCATGTGATTTACATTATTAATATTCTAATAATAATAGTCATCCAAATTCTTGATATTAACATATTAATTTGTAATCCAAACCACGTTGGTGATATTTTTTAATTGGTCATGTTTTGAAGGTGGTGCTGGTTTGTTCATAACAACACCATTCATGGTGCTGGTTTGTTCAAATCACCACCACGTTCAAAAACTGCATCGAATTTTGATGATCCAATCTTGAAGCTCTAACATAAGATTGAAATGTATAGCTGAAATTATTAAAATTACCTTGTAATTTTGAAGTTACACCTGCTTAAGGAAACCAGAGCAGCGAACAATAAGGGAATACCAGCACAATGACGTGGGAATGATCGCCGGCAGCCAATGAATTAGGGAGATGCGACGGCGGAGAGGGCGCGACAGCAGGGAGTAAGAGAAGAAGCGTCAAAATTAAGGGAATACCAGCACGATGCCGTGAGAATGATCGTCGACAGCCAGAGACTGAGGGAGAGGCGACGACGGACGACGATGAAATTAGGGTTTACGGAATAGGGGAAACAGAGGAGAGGAAGATAGACAGCGAGATTTGAAATTTTCAGCCAATCATATCTGAAGAATCGGGGCGAAATTTCTCCCGCGCGAAGAAGAGAGAAAGAAGAAACGCGGAGGTGTTGTACACGTCAGGTGTCCACGTTAACTGTCGCTCACGATCGCACATATAAAAATGTGCAGGGTATCAAAATTATATATATATATATATATATAACAATTACATACTTCACTTTAATTTAAAACTAAAAAACTAAAAAAATATATATTTAAAAATTAAGAGTTATTTGAACTAAGCCAATAAAAAATTGTTTCGATATATTTCATTTAAAATCATATACTTTAGTCACTTCAAATTAAATACAAATCTTGAAGCTGGGTTTCATCAAATTTCAATAACTTCAAATTAAATTTTTAAATACTTTGAACATCTAAGCACGTCACGACTTGATGACCTTTATTTATGTTGATTGTTTGAGCACTCCTTGATGAATTTGACATAGGAACAATAAGATGTGTATATAAATATTATTATATTTAAATTCCAAACTTTTACATATATTAATATATTTTATCAATCACACATTAATGACATAGAAAGAAGCCTCTACTAAATGACCATTAATTTCTTCTCTACCTATCTCTTATTTGTCTCTTTCTATTCAAGTTATAATCGTTTGTTTCTCACTTACTATTCACTTTAGGAAACATACTTATCAATATTGTTTTTCACATAAACATGTCATTTTATTAATACAATTTCCACATGTATCTCGACAAATAATCAATATATAAAAATAACCAAATTAGGAGTTTATTTTTTTCTTTATCTTCATTTTTTAGTTAATTACTCTTTAATTGTCATCATCCAAGTTTCCTTTTAAGTTTTAACGATCTAAGCCATCCATCAAATTTTTTATTATATTTTGACAAATATTTTTTACAATTTTAACCCCTTAGTCTCTTAAATCAACATATAAACATAACCTCTAAACCCTTTGATCCTCCATGCATCGAACAAAATCAATTTAGATTTTATTTTATTTAATAATTCAAGGGTTTAAATTTAAAATTAAATAATCTGAAACATAACTTATATACTTTTAAAATCGTCCCTAAAATATTCATTTTATTTGAAATTTAAACTCTCATATTTTTATTATTTTCTTTTATTATTGTTTTTTAGTACTTTGTTGTATAGAATTTTATTTATTTATTTATTTATTTGATAATCAAGATATTTAATTTTTTGAATCGATTAATTTTAGAGATAATTGATTCAATCCCATGAAAATTTCTCATCAGCCACTAGAGTAAATCAGAAAGTGCTAGCGAAAACTGATCTAAACGGCCAATGTTCTTAGGGTTATTGTCTTATTGTGAGAAATTTTTTATAATGCACTGTAATTATGATTCAATCATCAAATACCTGATTAATCACTTAAAAAACTTAATTATTGCACTATTGCTCGGTGGCAGGATTTTATTATTCATCAGGGATGTTTAGGAGGACATAAATTTAATAGCCTAATTAAATGTACTCTCGTGAAGATGGTGACAATGAAGCTTGAATGATCCATCCATCCATCCATCTACCTCACTTCTCTTACAATCATTCATTAATTTACAATTGCCATTTGCTTCACGGCAGTAGATTCTTTGTGGATTTGTTTGTTTCACATGCTTTCTTTCTTTTTCCATTTATCATGCAAAAGAAAAATTTAGCCTTGATTTTTTTTTTCTTATTTAAATTAAAAAAGTAGAATTATATGGTGAACTTATGATTATATAGCTATTGTCATTCTTAATATTAGTCGTTTCAAAAATAATAATAGTAATAATAATATGCAATTAATGAGAAAGAAGTCAAGGATGAGAATTTGATGAAGATATTAGATCCATTTGCCCATGAAAGCTCAAATATGTTTGATTTATTAAAAGCTTGATAAATTAGAAACTAACTCTTAAATTTTCTCAAAAGTTAATTGATTTTAAGAAATTCCAAACATCTTAAAATTTTACAATTCTTAAAAAAACAACTTTTAAATTATTTTTCCCCTCTAAATTAATTTTATAACTACTATAAAATTAGATTTTAAAGTTCTAAGATTAAGTTAAATTAAAAATAATTTTAATTTCACCTCTCATGTTTTAGTTACTTAAATTAACCTTTAATTTTATAATTAAGTTCTCAAGTGTGTGTGTGTGTGTGTGAATCTATTAGCTCTTAGAGATAATAATGAAATATACCTAACTAATTAAAAATCTTTGATCTTGTATGAAGACTTCTCTTCATCAATTTAGATGCAAAAAGTCTTAATTGACCTCTAATGGGACAAATATCCATTATTCTAGAAGTAATGACTTCCATGAAAGCCCTTCACTACACAATTGTTGTGTAATTCAATCTCCTTATCTTCCTATGCCATGATATGCTCGTAAGATTTAGATTAATGTTTGTCTTAATAGTACATATTTAAGAGTAATTCAATACAACTATGATCCAGTCAAAGGAATACTAATTTAAGAACTCGATTAAATCAACCATGCAATATACTCCCCCATTTACTAGAAGTAATAAATCCTATGTCTATTACTCACTCAACTCTAAAAAGATAACATACTCAACCATAAGTGTATCTATAATCCTTTCAAGGGCCTAACCCTCGAACATCAAGATATGTTGAAGATTGTAGTAGTAATGTCGAGTTTAAAGACTAGATAACATATCAAATTAATCCTTATGAGTGAGTCATGTCTAGTGTATTTTTCTCTAACATTCTCATCTACATATTTAGATATAACCATGACTATAGGAGTGAAATCACCTACTATTATCTTAAAGTAGAAATATAATGCATAGGAAATAGTATATCTCATGCTTTAGGATAGCCTCACATCGTAATTAATCCATCACTAAAGCAATTATGATCTATTAGAATACAATTTACCATTTACATACAAAATGAAAAGATCTTAGCTAAAGAGTAATTTCATTAATAAACATTTAATTACATATTTGATAATTTTCTTTACCGGTAACAATCTCTCTCTTGCACAATGTAAAGTAAATCACTAATGCATCTTATATCAAATGAGTATATATGAATTTGATATTTCTACTATGGAAAAACTTTACTAAGTAGATCAAGAATATTGTACTTGTAGATGCTCTCTTCATTGTGATGATCAATGCTTGATAAACTCCCTAATAAAGTGGAATTGTTTGACCATGTGCTTGGATTATTGATAGAACTATTGCTCCTTAGCTTATAATGGTTCTATTTTTTGTCACAATACATTACGATCAAATAGACAACACTCAACTATTTTAAATTAACCAATGAACTTGTGGTTTGTACTTCAAATTCTGTAGGTTTTTATATGCACCTTTATTTAGACAGATCTAACTCATCATTTCTCTCTCAACTTGTGTTTTAGGACACATGCTTTCAATGATAGCTACGCCATGTGACATGGAAAGCAATCGTCTCTTGGATTCTTTTGTATCAAACCCCTTTAGTATCTTGTCAATGCACAAACACTAGGAGAGTTCCAAAAATCTCCTGGATCTATACCTGTAGATCCTTACATTGAATATATCGGTTGTCTCTTCTAGATCCTTCATTGAGAATCTCATCAAGACTCATGTTTTGGCATATTGCAACAATAGGACATCATTCTCAATAAACAAAATATCATTGATATAAAGAGCTAATAAAGCAATAGCTTGGGGTAGCTCCCACTTGCCTTCTTGTATGTAAAAAATTGATCTTCATTTTATTTCATCAAAATGGAGATTCCAACTTTTTGATAGTTTCTTTAGAACATAAATGTTGCATTGCAACTTGCAAATCTTATCATTTGCCAAGTTCTCATTAAAGAAAGAAATTTTGATGACTATCAACTTATCTCATCACTGTGATATATAGTTTATCATAAGTAGACTACAGATGAAGAGAAGTCTTGGTACAATAATAAAATTATTATCGTGTGATCTAATTGTCACCGATTTAAACCATAAAAATAGTCTCTTATAATGCATGATAAGACTAATTACAATAGATTTTTCTTGGAACCCATATTTAGGACGGTAAACAAGCCAAGCTTTGTGGTGTTGAAGCTGTTTGATAAGATAATCGTGAATTATTAATGTTAGGACCAAAAAAATTCACATATCTTCATAATGATATGATATTGTCCACTTTGGGCCTAAGTCCTCATGAATTTATTTTTAGGCTACACCCAAAAGTCCTCATTCCAATGAAAGCATCTTTCATCTTATAAACCCATAATATTTTTCATGTATTTCGGGCCACTAAGCATCCTGACATCCTTTATCTGTTTGGACTTTTTACTTAGAGTTCACTTCTCTAGGAGCCCCCACCTCCCTCCTTCAAGGTCACTATTCCATCCACATGGCTCGATCTGGACCATGACTTTGATACCAATTATTATGACCCAAAAAATTTACATATATCTACAATGGTATGATATTATTTACTTTGGGCCTAAGCCCTCATGGATTTATTTTTAGGCTCTACCCAAAAGTCCTCATTTTAATGGAGATATCTTTCATCTTATAAACTCATGATCTTTTACATGTGGGGCTTTGATTGTATTCCCAATAAATAAGTCCACATTGGTGGGCTTAAATCTCCATAAAGTGGGCTTACATTTGATTAACACACACACATGACTGATTGTCATTAATGAAATTAAACTTCAATTAAGTGATCTAATGCAGATTGCATATAAAGGAGGTTTGGATTAAATGGATATGAATTCAATGTGTAGATCCAATAACTCAGTTCATTAACATTGATGGATTTTTAATGAGGTGTGAGATTTATGGTGGATAGTCCCCACAAGTTGGGCTAGGTATATAAAGGAAGATAATTAATTCAATTAGGGCATGCTGAATTGAGTTTTCTTCTTCTTGATTCTTCTTCCCCATTATGAGAAGGACTTTGTGTTAGGACCGGTATGAGCTAGGGGGGGGGGGGGGTGAATAGCTTGCTTCGCTTCTTTGAACTTGAATAACAACGAAAAACTCGAAGCGAAGATTTCATAATGCTAATACCTTCGATTTTACTTGGTATTCACCTCCTTGAGATGACTAATCCAAGGGTCCACTCCTCACTCACAACTCCACTATGAATGACTCATTCTCGAAAACTTTTTGGAAGTGAAGAAACCTCATACAAGTTGTTCTTACAAGAACACAACAAGAAAACGTAAACAAGATTACAAAAGAAATTGAAAACGACTTTTCTACAATGAACCTTACTTTACTTGTTCTTTTCTTGCTTTGAATTACCTCTTGGTGGTAGGAAATGCAAAAACACTTGTCTCCCAAACCCTCAAGAACTGGTGTTGAAGAAATGTCATGAAATCCCCTTTTCTAGGGTTTCTCTTGGGCTAAAAAATGCATCTCAATCGATTGACCTTACTTCCAATCGATTGGCCTTACTTCCAATCGATTGCCACATCAGATCGATTGTTCAAAACCTGCAGAACGACTCTTTTTCGCCCGTCCAATCGATTGGTGAGTCATACCAATAGATTGGTTAGCCTCTAATCATTTATCCCAATCAATTTCAAGGCTTTCTATTTTCTCGCGAAAAAGCTCTTAATCGATTGGCTACGCTAAATCGATTAGGCTAATCGATTCATCAACCTACTGTACTTCGCAAAAACATAGCGAATTTATTGCCTTAATCGATTCCAGCACCTTCTATGTTGTCGTGAAAAAGCTCTCAATCGATTACCCTAATCGATTGACTTAGCCTTAATCGATTGTCTTAATCGATTCCATAACCTTCTATTCGTAAGAAAGCCTCTGTCAATCAATTGGCAGGCGATGTCAGACCAATTGATTGACTCAATCGATTGCCCAACCCTAACATTTGCCCAACCCTAACACCCGAATTCTGGGTTTAGGGTTTACTAATCGATTGATGCTTCCTACCAATCAATTGGTAATCCTAAATTCATTCTTTTCAAGCCTAACCTCCAGTTAGGACTTTTCAAATCAAGTATCTGGCCTTCCTTTATCTATTTAACTTTTCTCTCACATATTGTCAAACATCGAAACTCAAGCTCAGGTCAATCCAATCTTAGTCAACCTTGACCCGAGGATGGTTACACCAATACTTTGGGTTGCCGGCTCAATTATGTGGAAGACTTCCGATGTGCTTGCAGGATCTCCGGTGACATGTAAGAAGCAATGACTTTAGTGATGGATTCAGGCCAGCCCATTCGTTTGTCGTTGCATTCGATTTCAATTTTCTATGTCCTTAAAGATAGATGATAGCTAGATTTTGTAATTGATGCATCATATGGATTATTTTCGATGTATGACTATTGCTTTCAAATCGAGTCAAGCTAAGTCGAGCCTAAAATGAACCCAATCATTGAACTAATTGTTTAAGCTTGACTTGGTTTCTTTTTTATGAGCTTGAGCTTGAGCTTGGTTCAAGCTTGACTTGAGTTTGGTTCGTTTAGATATTATCGAGCTATCAATTCAAGCTTGTTTGATTGTTTAAAATTTTTATATTTTAAACATGTTTATTTATTTATTAAACTTGATTATTGAGCTTGATAATATAAATTGATTTATTTATTTTGAATATTTATTTATTTATTTATTATATTGATAAGAGTTTTATTGATAAATATTGTTCACAAATATTGTTCATGAATATTAACGAGATAAATACATGTGTTCAAGCTGATTCATTTAGTTTAATAAGTTATTCATTTAATTGATCTGGTGTGTATTGAACGAATATAAATAAACTCTTAACAAATCAAATATCAAATTTATTCATAAATATTTAATTTATTTATAATTATATCTATATTAACAAGAGCTCTATGCATTAGACTGACTTTTACAAGTAGATTAGGGTTGGACTTAGTAATGATCACTTGTGAAAATGTCACATTATAGTCAAAAAAATTAATCTTTGACACTATCTTTTCGCCAAAACTTAGCTTTGAATGCTGTTCACTATCAACCATCGCCGATCTTCTTCTTAAAGACCCATCATGTATTTGATTGATTTGATCCAATCAGGTAGGTTAATAAGAGTGCTCACTCAGTTGGCATATATACATATTTTATTGGATGGAAAAGAGGAGAAGTAAAACTGGTATTCTCTTTCTTGAGTTTCTTGAGGTGGCCTAGTACGCCGTGGAGGACAACGCCAAGTGCGTGCATATGCACGAGGACAAGCAGCCTTAATTTCTCTTCTCCACTGTCCTTTTCGGTGGCACAGACAGCGATCGACGCCTAGACGTTGCTAGCCGAAGGCTGGCGGGCCATCGGCGCAATCGCCCGGTCATCGTTCAACAGTGCATGCAACGACGAGCCTGTACCCTGTTCACCTTTGTCAGCACATTACCATAGTTCATGCACCTCGACGCATGCTTTCCCTGTTCGTGATGGAAAGTTTGACGTATGAGCAATTTAATGCGAGTGGATTGCGTCGACTGTACGTTGGTCAGTAATGCCGTTGCCGGCCACCTCGTATCGTCTGTATGGAGCAGGCAGCGTCGACTGTGATTGATGTGGTGGTTCTTGTTTTCTGCTGTATAGAATATAATATAATAAGCAATCTTTAATTCAGTTGTTGCCGCCTGATCTTGCAACTCTGCTCGTTAGTTCAACGAATCTGACATCATGAGCCGGAGTTGTTTGACTCACAGGACTACTGTTGCTTGCATTTCGGATGGGAGGGTTCAGAAAGAGGGTTTCTTCACATGGCTGTCAGGCCTCTGTTTTTGTTTGATCGTTTAACTGTTCTTCAATTAGCTGTTTGTTTTTTTATGTGAAAAATTAAGATTAAGATTAACAACAAGAAAAGAAAATCTGCATGTTTGAAAAGGATATTGTATGTCTATGTTGCTAGATTCAGAACGTAAAATGGGTGTGTATTTGAATGTTGGCATGATTAATCAAATCAAACCAAACCAAGATCAAGGATATGTGTTGGAGCTAGAAATTTCATATTGACGGGTGAAAAATGTCTTTACGTTATGCCTCTGTACCACTTTTTTTTTTATATATCTTAGCCAACTCTTACAAAGAGGATATGACATGCAAATAAAAGAAGCTTTATCATTAAGGAAGGAAATATGTTGATTCCACGAGTTCTAATTGTTAGTGCAATAATCATGACTTTAAGTGGTCAAGTTTGGCAATATTATTTTGATGTGATTCGTAAAGATTTAAGTTAGGTATATATTATGAATATGTTATATTTGTTAAGTGTGAAAGAGTAGGAACTTGACAAATTGATGCGGTCAAGATCAACTAGAAGACTTGGAAACTCAACGAGTCCAAGAGGTGCTTGGAAAATAGAAAAGTTCAAGAAGTACTTAATAGATTGAAAAGTCTAAGTGGTTCTTGACAATAAGAGATGGTCTAACAGTTGCATGGTGAGCTGAGAGCGAATGTACTCATGCAAAGGTAGTTTCAACTTATACAGATTTGGTCATTAGATTAATCAATATTAGTGGACTCAAGGAGTCCTTCAATGAGTCGATTAGGTAGTGAACTTAAGCAACGAATAGAATAATTTATTCTAGAAACCAATTAACTGACTAGTCAATTGATAATGGTCTAGTCAACTAATGTCTATTAGCAGTTAATTGGTAGAACTCTAATGAAACGGTCACCAAAGCAAAGTCTTGATCTACAAGAATCAGTCAAGTCCAGTTAATTGATGGTGCATAGCAATTAAATGGTGAAACACTAATCAGATTACAACAAGTGTTTTTTATTGGGACCGGTGATGTCGCTAATGGGGTGAATAGCAATTTGCTTTGATTTATCGTTCATCATACTCGTCTACAAAATGTTAAAAATGCAATGAAAATAAACACAAGAAACAAACAATACAAGCACAACAAACTATTTCTTCGTGGTTCAGAATCCTCAGTTCCTACTCCACGGCCCAACATTCTAGTGATAATACCGCTATCTTTTCTCCTTCTCGGATATCATTTGGAGGTAGAGAAACCTTTTAGAAATCTATTTTTTTTACAAACAACACAACCAAATACAAAAATATAATAGAGAATAAATAAATATAAATAAAATACTTTACAACAATAAATCTTTGTTTTGAGCGCTTTTGGTTGCATTGAATTGCCTCTTGTAGGTCTGAAAAGTCATAGTACTTCCCCTCAAAACCTCCAAAAACTGACATTCAAAATCCTTTAAGTATTGGATCGAAAGAGACGAGAGAGGAGGGGAGGGGTTCCTTTTCTCTTTTCTTAAAATCAAAGTTGCAGCGGAATTAATAAAGACAAAAACACATAAAGACACAAATCATTTTTTCCCTTGGTTCACAGTTTAACGACTGCTACTCCAAGTCCTGCGATCCTTGATCGCTTTACTAATGGACAATCTACTAAAGTTCTCTCTGAAAACTTTCGAAGAAGGAGGAAAACTCGTACAAGATATGAGGAAGATAATAACATGCTACTATCCCCTTAAATGTAAATGCAAGTAATAGAAAGAATATACCGACAACGCAAATATAGAAATTAGGCATAGTTTGTCGGAGAGTCTCTCGGTGTCATGGTAGTAGTGTTGGTGCAGTTTGCACTAAAAGTCTAACCCTAAGGTTTTGATGTATGACAACAGGTTAAAGTTAGAGTGTTAC
>JBBUKS010047143.1:0-10301 GCA_038050645.1 Hedychium gardnerianum
CTCAGAGTAAATGAGCACGTTTCCCCGTTCTTCGTGAGGTAACAACTACGTTGTCTGTGTTCTTCGTGAGCAACGTTTATCAGCTCCAGATTACGCGGAGGGAACCGTTGTATATCAGAGAACCACGAAGAGTCGAGAAACCATAACGAGCTGGGGGCTCGCTAGGAGCCCGGACTCGCTAAGAGTCGAAGGTTGTGTGTGTTTGGTTTATAAGGTTGCAAACAAAGTCTCACATTAAAAACACATAGGAATGATCATGGGCTTATAAGGAAAAGATCTCTCCATTGGTATGAGACCTGTTGGATAGAGCCCAAAAGCAAAACCATGAGGGCCTAGGCTCAAAGTGGATAATATCATATCATTGTGGAGATATTTAAATTCCTTAAAGATATTTAAATTCCTTAAAGATATTTAAATTCCTTCGGTTATAACAATCGGTATCAGAGGAATATTAACCTCAAACAAAGGGAGTAGAGGCTCCCGTGTCCGGATCAAAAGGACAAGACACTAGGCAGAAAGTCCTAGTTGCGGGTAGACAAAGAAGTCCTAATAGATCGGATGGACCGAAGAACAGAAAGACATGATCATGGGTCGAAGATCGGATGAGGGGCCGATCCTCGACCCCCCATCCGAGGGTCGAGGCTCGCTAGGAGCCGGGACTCGATGAGAGTTGGAGGTTGTATGGAGTCGAGGCTCGTTAGGAACCGAGGATCGCCGGGAGTTGGGGTTTCAAGGAGTCGGGCATGTGCTTATTCCACCTCAATTAAATTGTTGATTTTTCTTTGATTTCTTCATCATATGACACACATGATTACCTCCTGTATCAAAGGTGGTTGGTGTATTTTCTTTTCGATGTGGCTTTGGCGATAGTTTCATCACATGCCCATATGGTTTTACTAGTTCCTAAAATTTGATCTACATATTTTCCATTTGAGATGAGGGCGATAAAATTAAAATTCTCTCAACAGTTTAATTATATGGATTCAAACCTTACCTGCAAATTGATAGAAAGCCATAATTAGCTCACTTGCAACTATTAATATTTGATCTACATATTTGATTATATTGACCATTAAGTCTATGCAGATGCATTCATCTTATAGCTAGTCATGCTAGTGTAATTGAGAGCATCTCCCAAATTATTTTTTAAAGTTAATTATGAATGTTAAAAATCAAATAATTTGTTTTTTTTATGTAAATCAAAATATGGATGTTACCGTTATATATCACTTTTAGATAAATGTTGAAAAGTAATTAATATTTGATTGAATTATTATAATTTTAATTTCAATCTAATATTGTAATGTGTACAATACAAAAATCATGCTAATGAGCATTGTAAATTAAGTAATCCTTAGTATAATTGATCATGCAATTTCGTGGATTGTTATCTTTAAATTATATTATTTAAAGGTTAGTTCGATGGAGAGTTTTTTTATCAATGCAAGATGTTATTGTATTTAGTTTTATTTTACATTGACAGAGATTATTTTTGTGATTCGAATTAATGATCAAATCATATAATAATAATTTTATCATTTGCTAAAACTCTCCTTCGTACTATAATTAGAATCATTTGAAGATTATATTATAATATCAAAATTTTAATATTTTATTGAATCAAATCATTATCATTATTGCGATTACATATAATATAAAAAAAATTTAAAAAAATCTTATTTACTTTTTTATACATGCAAAAGTGTGAGTGTTCGTACAACTTTCTATTTACATAATAATAATTTCCAACAAATCTCAAAATCTTCCCAAGCCCAAAGTAATGACAGATATTAAACATAAAAAAGAAAACTTTTTGGTTTGTTAAGAATAAAGAAATTGAAAATTGAAGTAAACCACCACTTAAGATCTCTTTTCTGCAATAAATATTATTTTATATCTGAACCTAAAGTTGAATGATTGCAAAGGTAATGAAGAAATTACATAAAAGTATCTTTTATTAAATACAAGATAACAATCCTTAGCAAAAAAAGAAGATAAAAGGTCATTATCTAGGTAGGTATTCTCCTTGGATAAGTTAATTTCAATATATGCTTCTCTAGTTTGGAAGAAGATTTCTATCCTGTCAAAAAGAAGACGATTTTATCAAAAGCAAATGTTAACCAAAAAGTAAAATAGCATCATATATATTACTTACTCTCTTTTCTAGTGAACAAATATGTAATTAATTTCCTACAATTATACATCATAATTCCAAAGTAAATCTGAAATATAAAGAAAGTAAATTAGGTTAAATACCCTACAAGATATGCATATAAATAATAGAAAATTACAATATGGTCAATTGATGACACCTAAATATTTCAAGGCATCTATAGACATGTTTATCCATGAAATATCGAAAACTTAGGAAAACGTGATTATCAAATATCAAAATTGATTGGAAGAGATAGGCAATTGATTCAAAATCGAATAAATTTAATTAAAATCGAATAAATTGAATCGATAAAATATTAATTAACACGATTTTTGATTGAATTAATTGAATTTTTTAATAATGATATATTTCTATTCGATTTTAATTTCTATTTGGTTAATTCGGAATTAGGGAAACTAGTGTTGGCGCTGGTGCTTTTCTAATTTGAATTTACGAGTAAACTCCGATTCAACTTTCAGTTTTTCTTCTAATATATGAAGTTTTGCTTCAGCTTGAGCTTTTCTATTTCGAATTTACAGGTTTCAGTTTCGAGTTTTGCTTCAGCTTCGATTTTTTATAACTTCGAGTTTTGCATGTTTTGCTATCTCGACCATATGCCCCATTTTTCGATCATTTCCCAAAATTTTGGTTTATTCTATTCTTTCCATTCGGTGATATGCGTCATTTCGTTGATAATTTCTCGAAGTTTAGCGCTCTCTTTTTGTTGGTTGCTCATGTATTCCCAAAAAACTAGAAACAAAATGTTTGACCATATGTGCCAATTCTTCCATGAAAGTTGGTGGCGGAGCGGATGGGGTGGACGGGATGGCTGCTTCATTGTTCATCGTGGTAAAAAGCAAAACATTCGTCCCTAGTGTTTCTGTCAATTCGTCTCAGGATTGACACGGAGAAGGTAAATCACAAGGGCTAGTCTAGCTAGTCCGAACAGTGACTAGTGCATAAGGGAGAACAGGAACCTGACTACTAGTCAGGATTTTATCCTCAGATCTTATTATGGCAACATCTCATACACTAGCCAACAGTTCATCCCACGAGGAGTGCTTCATTGTCCATCGCTTGATAAGGTAGCGGCTGCTAATTCATTATTCCTAGGTTTCATTAAAAGTCTGATTTATATAGGGAATATTAAGAAATTAAACCTCCTTAACTAATTGGGATTTGAAGTCACTGCATAGACTTAGCAATCGATTACCAAATCAATCGAACTTTTTAATAAAGATCAAACAAATTAAATCGATAAAATATTAATTAATTTAATTTTTGATTGAATTAATTAAATTTTTTAATAATAATATATTTCTATTGAATTTTAATTTTTTATTCAATTAATTCAAAATTAAAAATTTAAGGTCTGACTTATTTAGTTTAATCGAATTAAAAATTTTAAAATCAAAATTGAATCAAATTAATTGAAATAATTAATATTTTTTAAAAAAGAATATTTTAAAAAACTATTATTTTAAAATAACTGAATTAAAATTTTAAATTAATTTATTAATTCTGTTTAATCAAATGTTTGTTCATCCCTATCTACCGAGAAGAGCATATAAGCATTTTAGATTACATGTCATGCCATGAAGAACATATATGAGTGTCAGCGTCTCAATTACGACAAAATTTCGCTGCCACCAATCGGGCCTTACAGCGCTTCAATCTCGGGTTGACTTGTTGCGTTTTTTAAGCTTTAGCTAATCTGTATGGGAACTCTTAACCATTTCAAAAGCCAAATTTAGCGCATTCCAACTTGTGTTTGCTTTTGAACAATTGATGGGTCAAGTTAACACAACATTGGGTTGAATCAAGCCACACTTGGTAGAGCCGACACGGTAATGAGTGGGATGGAATAGACGCATGGTAAGCTCAGCGTAGAACCAAACTAGGTTGACTAACAAGTGACAAAATCAATATGGCACAAAGTCGAATTGGTTGGCTCCACCCTTGTCAATCAGGAAGTCCAACCAACAACTTGATCTTCGAAATCAATCCACCTGACCTACTTAAATTGAGCAAGATTTGTTCGCACCAGACCGCTCTTATGCTACAGCCGCGGTCAGACTGTCCAGTGTCCACATGGGAAGGTTTGTAATTCTTGCGAATGTACTCTCCGAGCAAGATATTTAATTGGTTAGCTAAGCATTGTATGGATCGATACGCACAACGCCTGATATCTATCTAAATCTCATTTATTCTCCTAACTTTCGTCTCTCAATGTCGGCTTTCGTGATTGGTGTTATGCCATTAGTGTTCTTTCCTATCTCTAAGCATTTCACTCCTGAATCGGAAATTCCCTCCGCCCTGGCACAAACATAACTGCCTGTCATGTGACCGTTTCCAGAAACGGTCACACACGCGTAGACTGAAACAACGCGACGTGATCGGAATCTGGCAAGTTTCCATCTTCCTCCACTAGTAAATAGTAATATTTAAAATATAAAATTGATTGGAAGTTGGAACAGTCGAGGCGTGATCAAGAATTATAAACCACAAACATTCTGGGTCAATCCGTATATGAAAACGAAATCTGTCGCGCTCATTGTGCCATATTTTTTGTTTAGTACGTGGCAGGGTAATCGAATGGCAGCGGGACGACGTCGGCGCTGAGGAGGTCGGCGTGGCGGAAGCCGTAGTCGCGGAGCACCTGGTTGTCGGCGAAATGCAGCGCGCGCTGCATCCCTTCCAAGCAGCTCTCCGCGGTGTACATCTCGTTGTGGTCCCCGCTGCAGGGCTGGCAGCCGGTGAAGTGAGTGATCAGCGGGCGTCGCGGCTTCTCCGCCCCCATGAGCTCCTCCCGCATCCGCCCGTACGCCCTGCTCGTCGCCTCCGCGTGCCTCCGCCGCAGCTCTTCCTCCCGCTGCTCCACCTCTGTGTAAGCCCGGTCGAACTCCTCCAGCCGCCCCACCGTCCCCAGCCAGTAGCTCTCGAAGTCGAACTCGCTCTCCAGGTAGATCTTGTCGCCCCACCGCTCCTTCTGCTTCAGGAGGATGTACACCAGCACCGACTGGTCATCCGCCTCGCTGTACAGCTGATTGATCCGGCCAAATTTATTTCGCTCCTTTTTAATTTCTATACATTAACCCGTAAATTACAATACCTTGTCCTTCAACTCGTCCTTGAGGATCTTGCCCCAGCGAGCGTAGTCAGGGGAGGTGGGGCCCATGGAGGCCCACTCTGCCATGAAGTCGAGCGACCACTGGCAGTTGCGGATGAGGAAGACGCCGGCGTTGAGGCTGACCCAGCTCCGCTCCTCGTAGATCAGGTGGGCCCAGCCGTGGACGACCATGTTGTGGGAGCTATACCGACTCATGGGCAGCTCAAAATCCATGTCCGTGAAGGCGGCGTCGGAGTCAACCCACCACACCCACTCCGCCTCAGGGTGGGCCAGCATGGCCGCCCGAATCACCGGTATCTTGGCCCAGTAGGAGCCCATTTTTGGGTGGAGCAGCGCCGTGTTGTAGAGCAGCTCGATGCCGTGGCGGCGGCAGTAATCGGCCTTGTTCTTGAACAGGCGCAGCATGAGGTGGTCCCCCACCGGGTTGCGGCACGGGCCCGCCTGGGACCCGCTCACCATCAAGATCCGCTCGCGGCCGACGGCGAGGTGGGGGTTGAGGCGGCGCCACTCCCGCCTCTTCGCATCCCAGTCGTCGACCGGGCGGCCGATCAGGTAGGAGAGAGACGGGTCGTCGTAGAAGGTAGCGTCCGGAAGGCGGCCGCGGTGGCGCAAGGGGACTCGAGAACGTTGTTCAAGGACGGAGGAGGAGAAGTTGGCTGAGAAAGAGGAGTAAACGCCGTAGAAAACAACGAGGAGGATGGCGGCAGCGGCGAAGACGACGAGGACGCGAGAGATGCAGGAGGAGGAGGACGAAGACTTGGAGGGGCGACGAGCCATCGGAAGGAAAACGGTAGCAGAACCAGTACCCATGGCGGATCGAGCATTACACTGAAAGGCTTTAAGGCGTTCGTGGTGGCACACCAGTGCAGCAGGCACGGTTAAGGAAGGTGTTTTCTACTTGCTCATCGTCGCTTGCCTAAATTCCACTACTTGCTCTATTTGGATAATTAAATTGATTATAATTTCGCCCAGCTGAGGATAAGGATGGTGCTCTCCTCGCTTCCTATGTGACACTGCTTGTCCAAACTGGGAATGCATTTCCTGAATTGGGCGAATTGCCGTCGAGATGACGATTTGAGCGCCAGAGACGACGAAGGCAGGCGAGTTCTGGAAGCGAACACCGACGAGGGCGGTTCGCTACTTTTTTTGCCCAACTAGATGGTTCCACGTGAGCCCAGTAGTATCACGTTCCAGTAAAAACAGTGATTGAGGAGAAGTTGAATACGAGGAATGGTTTGTATTACAGTTGGAATTTTATGAATTCATATATGTAAACATGTAATTTATGAGTATTTTACCATTTTTTATGAGGAGAAATGTTTAGCAATATGAAATGAATTTATTACTTGCTGATTGGTGGACATGGCAGTTATTTGATAATATGGAAAGGAGTAAGAATGAGTTAATGATTTATTTTTTTTGTTTGTTTAAATATACATGAATATAAAGGACGCTATTTCTTTACTTTTGGTTATTTTTTTAAGAAAAGAAAAAGAAAAAGTGCATAAATAAAAAATAATATAACTTCAGTAGATAGATTTCCATAAGTATTAGATGATCTCGAAGGAATCAGTAGTCGTAATTTTGTTTCAGGGGATACATGATGCCAATATATTTTTAAAGAAACAAATTAGCAACAACTGATAGTTTAGGGTTCAACCATATAGGCCGTGGCTCGATCACAGTCTAGATTCGAGCCAAGTAGAGTCTACGTGTCTAGCTTAACATAAGTTCATGTTGTGCCTAATCTAACTAAGTATCGGCCAAATTGGACTAGACACAAATGTAACCTACTGCTCACCTCAAGACTAGTTCAACTATCCGCTCGACTGACTCGGTGACAATGGAGCCATTGACACTGCAACTAGTTGGCAGTGTTCGTTTCTAGTTCATATTGCTTTTGCCAGTTCATATTGCTTTTGCATAATCGCATTTGATTTTAATTTCATTAATTATATTGTTTTGGTTATATTTTCTTTTGGTTATTAGTTGATGTGCGTTGATGCAGAGCAGGAAAGGCAGCTCAAAAGCAGGAAGGCTAGTTCAGAACGACAAAGCCAGTCCAAAAAACACTCATACCAACAATCATCACATATTTAATGTGATTTTATTCGATTACACTCCTCAATTAGATTCAAAGGAGGACATGTGATAATATTCAGATTATTCCCAAATGACTGATCGACAAATTGAATATCTCTGAATACCTAAATCGGTCAGGCTCAATTCTCGAATAAACATTCCCAAGCACTCAATATTCTTGAGGATTGATCGTTCCCAAACGCTAAAGATCCATCTCCAAGAAGACATCCCCGAACACTTATTGTCCCTAAATACTAAGGATTGACATTCCCGCACACCAAAGATTGATATTCCTAAACACTAAAGACTGACATTCCCGAATACCAAATGTAATTTTCAGATTGGCAATCCCAAGCACCAAGTGGCGTTTGCAATTAGGCATCCAAATGTAATCTTCAGATTGGCATTCCTAAGCACCAATGCGTTGGTTTTGGACTTCGACTCCCAACAACCTATGTGGAGATTTCATTTAACGTCAATCGGATCTAGTCTCTCTAAACACCCACTGTTGAACGCATGGTGCTTCACGAGTAAAGAAGTCTTTAACAACGATCAGATCTGGTTTCCTAATCACCCACTAAGGGATATGTGATGTCTTATATATGGAGTCATCTAACGGCGCTCGAATCTGGTCCACCTTATTGCCCGCTAATGGACACATGGTGTTTTACGAGTGGAGAAGCCTTTAAGGGCAGGTAGATCTAGTTCCCTAGCTAATCACCCCACTTAGGGATACATGACGTCTTATATATGGAGAGACCTCTAATAATTATTGGATCTAGTTCTCTTATCGGTCTTCACAAGGATAACTGGGGAATATGTGTCATTCTATATGGAGATGTTGTTTCGCTCGTTATATAATCACCGTTATATAATCACCAAAGAGAGTAAGAGAGGTATGATTTTCTTCTCGTGTGCAGATGCAACTTCTCCACGAAGCTTACTTTCTTTCTTGCATTCTTCTTCCTCTTGCATGTAAGCAAGCTTCCCTTCTTCTATTCGATGACTGATTTGAGCTTGGTGACAGCGCCGGTAGAGTCGGCCAAACCTAACATTCTTTTCCTCTTGAGTAATTGGATCTCGAATTGTTAGAAGGCGGATCTAGCTTTTGGAGAGGAGTCAAAGCAAGCGAAAAAGACACCATCAAATTGACGTCGTCTGTGAGAACATTTTACGAAAAACTACGATAGTTCAAACTAGAAAAAACGGCGATAGAACAACAACCGGAGAATTCGGCTTGATCATCCGGTCTCTTTTGCCTAATACCATCGAGGATGCTGGAGACCTAATTGTTATGACCAAAAGAATTTACGTATCTCCACAATAGTATAATATTGTTCACTTTGAGCCTAAGTCTTTATGGATTTATTTTTGGATCTACCCCAAAAGTCTCATTCCAACGGAGTTATCTTTCATCTTTTTAAACTCATGATATTTTTCATGTATTTTCAATGTGAGATTTTGATTATATTTCCAACAATCCGTCTCTCAAACGAATGACCATCATTACTCTCATGGTCCGGGCCTCCTCGTAAGCATCCGGTCACTCTTGACCTGCTCCGGGCCTCTCCTTAAGCATCCGGTCGGTCTTGACCTGTTCTGGGCCTCTCCTTAAGTATCCAATCACTCTTGACATGCTTCGGACCTCTCCTCAACTTCGTTCAAAGTCATCCCACATGACATTCGGTCTGAACTATGACTCTGATACCACTTATTAGGACTAAAAAAATTTACATATCTCCACAATGGTATGATATTATCCACTTTGGGCCTAAGCGTTCATAGATTTATTTTTGGACTATATCCAAAATACCTCATTCTAATGGAGATATCTTTTATCTTTTTAAATTCATATATTTTTCATGTATTTTTGATGTGAAACTTTGATTGTATTCTCAATACTAATGTCTCGAGAACATCTCCCTCGTTTTGTAGCCACTATCGACGAAGAAACCTTGCGATGAAAAAGAACTCCTCATGTACCGGAGGGGAAAGAAGTGGTTCACGCTGATGGACCGTCGGTGGTTGCACTTATGATGAATAGTTTCAGATGGAATACCTCTACATATCAATGAGATAAATAACTGATCAACGAAGCACCTGTCTGGGTTCTCATCAAAATTAGCCCCCACGAACGTAACACAGTTGGTACTCGAATGATAGACTTGTTGGATTGAGCACAGATTAATTCCAGGGATTTCATCACCCTAGAGTATGCCCTCCCACTTAAGGGTGTCGATACTAATACCGAACCCCAAATCCATATACCGTTTACCGTATCGAAAAATTTGATATAACAAAATTCATATCTATACCATATTAAAATTTAGATATATCGAAATTTTAGTATGATATAAATTTTATATCATTTATATTAAAATTTTGGTATCAGTACGGTATATGCGGTATACTGATACTAAATCTTATATTGATATCAAAAAATTTGATATAGTATAATACCGTATCAAAATTTTTGATATACTAAAAAATCAATATAATTTAATATATTTCAATAAGATACTGAGTCGCTTGAGGTAAGCAATGTCACTTTTTCCTATATTGATACTTGTCCAAACTAAAGTTTATATCCTCATACATTCTGCAGAACTTGATTGCGGCCCAATCCTCTGTTGTTAATTGGGCAGATGTTTTTGATTGAAGTTGGCTCCATATTATGGCAACAGGCGAAACGCTCGCCCTTAGTGCTCCCGTCAATTCGTTCCAGGATCAACACGGAGAAGGTAAATCACGGGGGCTAGTCTAGCTAGCCCGAACAATGACTAGTGCATAAGGGAGGGCAGGAACCTGACTACTGGCCAGGATTTGACCCCCAGACCTCATTATGGCAACACCTCATGCACTAACCAACAACTCATCCCGTGGGGACTAAAACTGTATTGGGTAAACTTTTTAACGTGACTGACCCCACCGCAA
>JBBUKS010047162.1:0-10300 GCA_038050645.1 Hedychium gardnerianum
TTATACCCGCTGAGTTAGTTGGACTCACTACCCTTCTGTTATGTTTATGTTCCTCAGGTATCAAATAGAGGATCGTTATTTTCCCCGGGAGATCCTGTCTGTTTGTCTTACGTTTCATGGAGGATTTTCCGCACTTTCGATTTATTTACATTCTATTTCACTTTTGATTGCTGCACTTATGTTATAATAAGTGAACTATGTTGTGGTTTCGGATTCCCTTTTGTATTTGTTTTGGAATTTTGTTGCGATGTTAAGCCGTGCCGGCACACACCTTATTTTTATCAGCATTCGGGTTATTTTTCTTATATGTTGATTGATTATTTTGATATTATTAACTACGTGCGTTTGACTTGTGTAAGTCGTGTGGACTTATACCAAGTTGTTTCATCACATTGTCACTAGGGGTACCATCCGTTTCGTCGGACAAGTATACCTCCGGGGCGTGACACCAAATCTAATTACAAGACTTGTGAATAAAAGTTCTTTCAACCCCATAACCCTTAACAATGGTCATACATGAAACCATTTAACATTAAATCTATAATTTAGGCATAATCCATACATCAATTTGTTTTTGGTATCCTTCAACCCAAACATCCATACATGATCAACACAACCTCTCATCCAAACCTCTAAAGATAACAAAACGAAATACGAACCAACATTACTACACATCTACCAACATCACAGCCACTATTATATTACATCTTACCTTGTCATTGTAACTAATCCTAATTCCAAGAATCCAAGTTAATCCCAAAACTGAATTTCCACTAATGTATACCTCTATTAGCCAAGTTTGTTGTGGCAGTGGTTGGTCGGAGGTCACTGTGGTAGAAAATCGACTGGCCGGAACCGAGTTCGTCTCCCTGAAAATGATTGGGATTAAACCAACCCTAAATCAACTTGCTAGCTCCACAAATCCTCATCCATGAAACTTACCCCTTAATTGGTGTATTGCTAGATAGATTGGAGGTGGCTAGAGGATACGTCGGCCGAATCAATAGAGCCACAGTAGCTGGCCGACATTGCTGATGACCGGAGCAAGGCGATTAATTGGGCGGAAAAACTTGAATCCACAGAAACAATATCAAAGAAAGGAGAAGATGAGGGCTTACCCTAGCTTTGACCGCCGATGATTGTTCTTCAGGAGGGGAAGAAATCGGATGGCCTCTTCTGATCGGAGTAGTATCGAGGCTCTCCTACAGCTAGCCGATAACTCAGTTGATGGCCGGAGTAAGGGATAGAGGATCAGAGTGGAGATTTAGGGTTTACCTCGGTAATTTCGTCCGACCACTCCCATCCGGAGAAGAGGTGCCCGTGCTGGCCTCCGACAGCAGCTATCGGATGAGGGCGACTACTTGGGCCTCGGCTATGGCCAGTGGCTGGTGGCGATGGGTGCTAGCAGCTACTCAGTGAAGAGGGGAGGATTGATCGGGAGAAGAAGAAGTAGGGCAACGATGTGTGAGGGAGAGGAGAGAATCGAGGAATAAAGAGAAGGAGATAAGAGTAATACTTAGGTTTATATAACCTATCTTAGGTTATCATATTCCAACTTTAAGTTTAATGAAATCAATCAACTCCCACTTAATTAATATTTTAAACAAGCTTTCTAAAATCATATTATTTATATCCCCTTGAACTTGTTATTTTAGTCCGTTTAAATCCAGAAAAATTCCTAAAAATTATCAAAAAATTCGATAAACTTATTTTTTAGTTAATACACATTATTTAACTATTTTTTAATTATCGTATTTAACAAAATATAGGTGGTCGGACAGTGCTATAGCTTTCTTGATGGGTCATTAAAAGAATTCTTGTAGAAAAAAATAACAAAAAAAAACTTGGTACGTGGATTAGTAGTACGAGAAAAGAAATAATCAAGAAATGAATAAACAAAAAACCAAAAAAAAGCGTAAGAATTATTTTTGCTCGAACGGTGGTTGCACCAATTCAAAGCACCTCACTTTGATACCAATTATAGGATCGAAATAGAGAGAGAGGGGGGGTGAATCTCGTTCGTTTAAAACTTATTTTCTTTTCATAAATCAAAGTAAGGTTGCAGCGGAATAAAGTAAAGATAAAAAACACAAGTACACAATTCTTTTTTTACTTGGTTCGTAGTCCAACGACTATTACTCCAAGGCCTGTGACTCTTGATCATTTCGATGGACAATCTACTAAGGTTTTTCTCTCCGAAACTTTTCGAAGAAGGAGCACAACTCATACAGATGATATAGAGAATAACATAAGTTGTTGTGCTCTACTAATGAAAAATATACACAAATAAATATTACCAACAATGATAGAGATCTCGAATCGGTGTAGGTTGTTCATGGAGCAACTTGATCGTAGAGCATAAATAGAGATTTGAGACTTTGTACGTGTGTGCTGATACTTAGCCTCGAATCCTAAAGCTTCGTTTATAGCCATGAATCAGTCGATTGAAAACCAATTAGTTGACTAATACTTTATTAGGTGATTGATCCTCATTTTTTTCTTGTTTGCTACGATCTGATCTGGTCAATCCCACTGAATTAGGATTTCCAACCTTGATCGACTGATCTCTAATATTTTTTTCTCTACGATGATCTGATCACGACCAACTTTTCTTTCCAAATACATCGTTCAGTCAATTGATCCCATTAATTAGTCAACTGATTGCTTTTTCTTTCTTTGTTAGATTTCGAATCTCTTCACTATGTTGATCACCTAGGATCAATCGACTAATCTCCTTGATCAATCGACTGAACCATTAGGTCGATTGAAACTTTATCAAATCAAAAATTGCAAAACCAATTTAGCACATCAAGTATATAAATATTGATTCTGCAAAATAGAGATAGATATATAGATGCATGAGTAAGACAATTATGACTATCTTGATCTCAATTTAGAAACCTCCGTTAATTTTTTCAGTTGAATCAACGCCTAAGGTTTATCTCATCCGGGACACGACCTCAGTGTTTTTCTTTTTAGAAGAACCACTCCCTCCAAGAGCTTACCTTAACTCACTTGCCAAGCGTCAAATCCTCAAGACTTGTTTGGACTTTGACTGCTCAACATTAGATTGGCCTACCAGAGCTTCCTCCTGATTCGATATTGAGTCCTCTCTGACCCATCAAATTCATCTTGTTAGATGTCAGGTCCACTTAATCCATCTAAATTTTCTACCTAATTTCACGATCTGCTGAGACTTTCATTATCTAGTACAGGTCCAATTGACCTACTAGGACTTTCTTTTATTGCCTAGTATCATATCCAGCTAATCTACAAGAACTTTCCAAGTTGAACATCTTGCACACTTAATCAATCTATCAGATAACAACATGACTTAACTTTAACCTTTGACAATATTAAAACATAGGTTCGATTTTGATACATTCTATACCAACAGGAGCTTTCCATGGGACCGAGCCGATTACCTTCAAGATTTAGTCGGTTTGAAAAATTAAATACCTAGATTATTAAAAATATTATTGAAAAAAATATGACTCTTATTTATCTCACTAAATCTATAGTGTCAAAAATATACTATTGTAATAATAAGTTTTAGCCACAATAAATATTAGATAATTATAATTAAAATTATTTTCATTGACAAACTCATCAACAATAATTATATTTGTGATAATTTATCATAATATTTTATCACTATTCTAAAATTTAGTAAATATATTATAAAATTATCTATGCACTATTAATTTTTGACAAAAAATTTATTATTAACAAAACACCCTTTATCCTAGATTATTGTAATGTTTCTTAATTTGATATTAGAAAACAATTAATTGTAAATACATTTATTAGTATAACTTAGGATTGATTGATAAATTTTAATAACTAATTCATCAAAATTAATTCTATGTCAACAAACAATTTACTCTATTGATGTTTCTTAATTCATCAAAATTAATTGATATTTCTTAGTTTGATATTAGAAAATCATTAGTGGTAAACAAAATTACTAGAATGACATGCCAATCAAAATTATTAAAATGATAGGCATCGTGAATTCAATCTATTTACATAGCTAAATCAAATAATTAAGTTCTAAAATCTTAGTTAATCACTAATCTAAATTAATTTTATATTCCAAACATTTTCTCTCGCTTAAACACAAGAGAAATCATCTTTATAAATTTAATATTTAAATGATATTTTCACTCATAATTTATTTTTAACATTTAATTAAGATCCTATAAAATAGTTCTAAATAAATTATTAAATATGAATATAGATTTTAAATTTTTATAATAATCAATTTAGTGATAATATTTTTTTATGTTATTATTATTTTCTTAATAATAGATAAATTTGGAACATAATTTATATATGAAATTGATTTCTAAAATATTTTTTTTTATATTATCATTAAATAACTCATAAGGACAAAACAATCATATTGTCAGAAATTATCGTTGAATACAAGTCCAAATAATAAAGTTAAAATCTTCTAATTTTAAAAATAAAGTTTATTTTTTTTTAAAAAAATTAAATTTGTTAAAAATAAATAATGTATATTTTATTTTTTTAAATAAATTTATTATATTTTCTAAAAGTAATAATTTTATGAATAAAAAATTTTCAAGTGGAAAACAAGGCTGAACTTTCATCGAAACCCGTTTAACACCGCCAACCCAAACCCTACAACCCAAATCCTCTCCCAACCCTCACGATCCGTCCCTTCACCCCCTCTCTCCAACCCTAGCGTTCTCGGTTTCCTCCGATCCCTCGCTTTGCATACAGCTTTCTCCAACCTGCTCGAACCTTCGTCGTACACCGCCGATTGCTCTCCAACCCGCGTCCAACCCTTCTCGTAGCGGGGCTGTGTTCAAGTAGTTTGTCACCAGCTCCAAAGTTTGTCGCCGGGCCCACGCCTGTACAGTTTGACCCTCATCGAAACAGTTCGTCGTTGATCTCATCTCAGATCCATCTTAAAGCATTCGGATATAACAAGATCTGGTAAAATTCTGATCTAATCTATGGCATTTCAAATCCATATTTTCATTCAAAGCAGCTTGTGGATGATAGCGATCATATTTTCTTTTCTGTTGAAATACTGTCATAGAGATTAATTTGTCGATGACAAACGGTTGCATGGATGCTATTCTCTCCTTTCGCTTTGTTTTCTCGTTTTCATTTCTGTCATTTTTTATTAGTTAGGTACTGCAGTGGCATTCACTTCCAGATCCAGTCTGCAACAATATCACTTACTGACCAACATAATTAGGAGTCTGGGTTTGTTTTATCCTCTTCTGTTAGGAAAAATTAGTTTAGTTGGGAACTAGTTTAGTAGGGAAGTATTGAAAGAGGGGTGTTTCAGTTTCATAGGAACAACTAGCTTGGTAGGAAACTAGTGTTGGGTTTACTTTTCATTTGAATCCTTTCATTTTCTGTTCTTCAGGGTTACTCCATAAGTTTCATAGTTGATACGAAACATGCTATAACTAGAGTGCTAAAGTTGAAAAAATTATATACAAACATATTAAAACTAATGGGAACTCGGAAAATGACTACAACAACCTCTTTTGGATTTCATGGAGCACCACTTTGATCACCGAACAACCAAGCAGAAATGACTACGGGTGGATTGATTCTTCAGGTATCTCACTACAAGAAATCAGAGCATTCAAATTCATCAACATCCTGACAACTATTGGACTCATTTTAGGAGGTCAACATTCTAGTATTAATGGGAAAATGGAGTATTTGTGTTTTTCACAAATGTCACAAAAACATCCCCATTCTTGAGCTGTGTTGTTTGGTCTGAACAAAATCAATATCTATGCTGAATAAGTGATTCCCAGGCAGAAGAACAACAATTTTGGTAATGGAATTCATTTCATTTAACACATCCAGATTGGTAAGTATGGTAGAAGGAAACTCATATACAGGGAACAGGGACACATCAAGATTCTATGTTGCTTGGCCTTCTCATTCAGGCAGCTACTAGATATAGCAGATAACACAGCTACTGGAGTATGTCCATTCTGTGTAAATAAGTCCCTTGTGAAATTTACCACAGCAAGCTCCACAATTACCTACAAGATGTTCATGAAATGTGACTTATTAGTATCTGTTCACTCATTCCATGTAGTATCAATATCTGGTCACATAGTGCCCCCAAGGCGTAGCTGAGCCGGTAACCATACGGTAGATTTGCAGAATTGAGCAGGGTTGAATCCTGGCGAAGTTATGAAAATACCTTCCTACATGGGGGCTTGCTCGGTAGCTGATTTACTCTCTCCCAACGGTGTGGGGCAGTCGTGGGGGGAGGGCGTCAGGGTGACGGATTTCACCTTTTGTAGAATATGTTGTTATGTAAGGAATTATACACTTCAAGAGTGAATTACTACTAATCATACACACCAACATCAATTTGCAGCATGTATCCATTAAGATCAAAACAGATCAAAGAAGAGAAGGAGAACATTGGTTAGCTTATGATATAATGGTACACATTATACTAATCCGGTAAGTTTTCTTTTTTAATAAAAATTTGAATTATCTCTAGAAGAACCAACCTGTATGCTAGTTGCTTGTTCAACTCAGCCAATACCTACAATGAATACGAAATACAACGGTTAAGTAACTTTGTTACTTGCCAAGTTCCTGTCCATCCAACTCTAAGTACGTATTACAGTGTTTAAGGTAGTGACATAGATTGCATGGTTACAAATTGTGATAAAACGGTAGAATATTATTTACTATAATGCAAACTAGTCAAGAATTCATTGTGTAACTTAATGATTTGCTAGTTTTGTTATGAACAAGCAATAGGTCAGAGACAGGATGATTGGCTCTAAGCCTGATCCTCTCATCTTCCTTAAAACACAAGAAAGAAAAGAAAGTCTCTTGAAACATTAAATTTCTAAAGCTTTAACAAATTCAGAAATAAATGTAGAATTAGACCTTTGGGGTCCATTGACCTTTAATGAGTTTGGAATTAAGTACCTTTTGACATTGATGAAGATATATTTGGACCTCATTTTTATTAGGAAAAAATTATTCGGTAAAGAGAATATGAAAAAAAATAGATGGATATATTGGAAGGCTAATCGACCTTAACTTAGTTGATAAAGTATAATAGTTTAGGAATAAAAGAAGTATACGGCAGCCCAGAAAGATGCTAAAAAAGCAGTGTATGAAGTAAAAAATGAAAATTATGAACGCTTATATCGAAAATTGGATATAAAAGAAGATAAAATAGATATTTATTAAATAACTAAAGCGAGAGAGAGGAAGATAAAAGATCTTATCCAAATAAGATTTATCCAAATAAGATGTATTAAAGATGAAAATAGAGTACTATTGAATGATGAGAAAATAAAAAGGCAATGGAATTAGTATTTTCATCGATTTTTAGTGAAGATTTAGATGAACAACTTAACTTAGGTAATTTAAGTAGGTCAAATGAGTATAAAAATTTAATTTTTTATCGTATAATTCAAATTTCAGAAGTAGAGTAAGTTTTAAATGGGATGCAAAATAGAAAAATAGTTGGATCTTATTATATTCCGATAGATGTATGGAAGTGCTTAGAAAACAAGGTATTGAATGTTTATTCAACTTGATATTGAAAAAAAAATGCATGATCGGAGGGTAAGTACTCTAGTTTCCTTATATAAGAATAAAAGGAGATGTATAAAATTGTGTAAACTATAGGGTATTAAAATAATTAGTCATACGAGGAAATTTTGGGAAAGATTAATAAAAAAAGATTAAAAAAAGGAGGTTATAGTGATTTAAAATCAATTTGGATTTATGTTTGGAAAGTCGATAATAGAAGCTATACATCTTCTCAAGTAACTAATTGAAAAGTAACATATGTTATTCGTCGATCTAGAATTTTTTTATGATAGAGTACTAAGGGAAGTTATATGAAGAATTTTAGAAAAGAGAGGGGTTAGCATAACATATATTGAACTAATTAATAATATGTATGAGGATGTAATGACAAGAGTAAAAATTTGATTAATCGAAACATTTCTCATAAGAATAGGGTTACATTAAAGATCAACTCTAAATCTTTTTTTTACACTAATCATGACCAAACTCATCGGACACATCCAAGATACGGTATCGTGGTGCTTGTTATTTGTAAATGATATTATTTTGGTAGATGAGACATGTGAAAGAGTAAATGCTAAACTCGAATCACGGCGGGAAATGCTAAAAGTGAAAGGGTAGATTTACTAAAGTAAAAACAAAATATATAGAATTTAAATTTAGTAATATTAGATGTAATGTGATAATTCTTATGATAAGAGATGACGAGTTGTCTGTAACTTAGAGCTTTAAGAATTTAGAATCATTTTTACAAAAGGATGGAGGGATTTAGAGAGATGTTTTACATACAATACAATCAGAAAGATTAAAATGGAGGAGAGCGTCAGGTTCTTTGTGATTTTAAAGTATCTCTAAGACTAAAAGGAAAGTATTACAAACGAGCGGTTAAATGCTATGTTATATAGAGCTGAATGTTGGGTTATAACTCGAGCACATGAGTAGAAAATGAGAGTTACAGAGACGATGATGTTAAGGTGGATGTGCGGATATACAAAGATGTACTAGATAAGAAATGAAAATATTAGAGAGAAAGTCGAAATTGCACCTATTGAGGGAAAACTCCATACGGTTAAGATGAGACAGACATGTACGTAGACGACATGCTAAGATAATGTGAAACAAATGTGTACATCAAACGAGAAAGAAGAAGATCAAAGAAGGCTTAGTTAACAGTAATAAACAAACAAATAACAACTAAATTTTATCCCACTATGTGAGATTGACTATATAGATTCTTTTACATCATTGGGTTCTATCCCCTACTATATCATCATCTATACTTAAATAAATTTTATCTTATCTTATTGTTGCTAATCAAATCTTTTTTGGTCTTCCTCGTTTGATATGTGTATTTGTTATAGTTGCACATCGTACTGGAGCATTTATTGGTCGTTTAAGTACATGCCCGTACCATCTCAAACATGTCTCTCTGAGTTTTTCCTCACTAGATGTTATTTCGATTTTCTCTCTTATTTCTTATTTTGTCAATCCTCGAATGTCTACACATCAACTTTAATTTCTTCATCTCTGCAATTCTCATCTTCTGCTCATGTGCTCGAGTCATAACGCAACATTCAACTCCATATAATATAACAGGTTGTAAAATTTTCTTTTAAGTTTTAGAGGTACTTTACGCTCACATAAAATACTCGATGCTCTCCTCTTGCTTGCATTCTATATAAGACATTTCTCTCAATCCTTCATCGTTTTGCAAAAAATGATCCTAAATACTTCTCAGTTCTACACAACTCGTTATTTTCTATCTGTCTCATTACGCCTAATATTATTAAATTTAAATTCCATATATTTTGTCTTTACTCTACTAAGTCTAAAACCTTTCACTTCTAGTGTTTCCCACCAAGATTTTAGTTTAGCATTTACTCCTTCACGTGTCTCATCTACCCAAATAATATCATCTGCAAACAACATACACCACGATACTGTGTCTATTTAGTGAGTTTGTCAATGATTAGTGTATAAAGATAGAGACTTAGAGCTGATCCATGTAATCCTATCTAGGGGTGTAATCGAACCGAATCAAGCCGAACAGTAAAAGGCTCGAGCTCGGCTCGTTTTTCCTAAGTCTAAGCTCGGTTCGAGTTTGATTCGAGCTTTAATTCTTAAGCTCGAGCTCGGCTCGTAATAAAATTAAATAGCTCGCGAACGGTTCGAGCTCGGCTAGAAAAAAGCTCGTTTAAAAATTAAACGAGCTTAGTTTGAGCTCGGCTCGAAAAAAGTTCGTTTAAAAATTAAACGAGTTTAGTTCGAGCTCGTTTAAAATAATTAGTTATAATAATTAATAAGAGATTATTATTATTATTATATATAAGATAAACGAGTATTTTAACGAACACGTTCGCGAGTCTGTTAACGAACATGTTCGTGAGCCTGTTAACAAATACGTTCACGGGCTTATTAACAAACACGTTTACGAGCCTGTTAACGAATACGTTCACGAGCCTCTAAACGAACACGTTCACGAGCCTCTAAAAGAATACGTTCGCAAGTCTGTTAACGAACACGTTCGTGAGCCTCTAAACGAACATGTTCACGAGCTCACGAACTAAATACTGTTAAGCTCGAGCTCGGCTCGATAATATTTTCGAGTTCGAATTAGGCTCGAGCTCGACTCATTAACTTAATCGAACGAATTCGAATGAACTTTTTTTCGAACTGAGATCCGAATAGTTCGTGAGCGACTTGACTCATTTACACTCATACTCCAAAT
>JBBUKS010047172.1:0-10300 GCA_038050645.1 Hedychium gardnerianum
AATAGGTACAAACTATAAGGCGATTGCCTTAGGACATCTCTCAGATATAACATACTCTCACTTGGCCTAATGCCAATCGCCATGATGTCTGATACCGTAAGTCTGGACGTGACTCTCAAACTTACTTTGTGGTAGAGCCTTTGTCAAAGAATCCGCTACATTCCTTTCAGTGGGAATCTTCTCGAGTTGTATTTCATTCCTACTAATGATCTCTCTGATCAGATGATAGCAGTGAAACACATGTTTGGATCATTGGTAAGACCTTGGTTCCTTAGCCTGCGCAATGGTTCTAGTGTTGTCGCAGTAAATTGGTAATGCTTCAACAATGACCGAAACCACTCCAAGTTCAGTAATGAATTTCTTGATCCAAACTGCTTCCATTGTTGCTTCAAAAGTCACAATGTATTCTGCCTCACAAGTAGAATCATCAATGGTGTCTTGTTTGGAACTCTTCCAACTTATTGTGCCTCTATTTAATGTGAATATGTATCCAGATTGAGAATTGTCTGTCTAGAAGCTGACATCAGTATACCCACGTATAACCATATCACCTTCTCCATATATAAGAACACATCCTTAATTCTTCTCGAGTACTTAAGGATTGCCTTGACAACCACCCAATGATCCATGCCTGGATCTAATTGATATCTGCTCATGATACTCAGAGCGTATGATACATCAGGTCTCGTATATAACATAACATACATGATAGATCCTATCACAGACGCATAGGGTGTCTTACTCATGCAAATCCTCTCGTCTTCTGTACGTGGGCACATAGACTTTGAAAGGTGAATCTCATGTCTCATGGGTATAAGACATTTCTTGGATTTAGACATGCTAAACCAGTGGCCTTTTTCCCAGGTTTCTTCGCCAATGTCCTATCTTGCCACAATGGTGGCATGGGCCTTTGGAGTCGATTCTATTGTCTTGGCCTTTTTCTTCCCTTTGGATTGATGCTTTGACTTCCTCTTAGAACCTTTCTTAGAGGAGTCAACTAACATCATCGTCTTCTATTCTTTCTTAACAGAAGGCTCCACAGTCTTGAGCATGTTGATCATTTCGAGAATGATGGATTCAAGATTGTTCATCCGATAATTCATCACAAATTATGAATAACTCTTGGGCAAACTATGCAGAATTAAGTAAATATTTAATTCATGATCTATCGCAAAATCGAGTGATCCTAATCGCTCAATGTAGTCATTCATCTTCAGTACAAATTGCACTACAGATGAACCCTCTTACATCTTTAAGCAAAAGAGAAGCTTGGAGACCTCAAACCTTTCGAATATAACTTGCTCATCGAATAGCTCACGAAGATGATAGATAATAGTATAAGAATTCATAAGCTCATGTTGTTTCTATAGCTCAGGAGACATCGAGGCTAGCATGATGCAACTAGAAAGCATAGAATCAGTCGTATGCTTTTGATGGGCCAACAATTGGTCCGAAGTTGCATCATCTCCTAGACATGTGGGAAGTGGCTCCTAAAGGACATAAGAAAGCTTTTCAACCTTGAGAATAATTCTTAGGTTTCTAAGCCAGTCCAAGAATTTAGTCCCAGTCAGTTTGTTCGAGTCCAAAATTGAACACAAATTCAAAGACATCATAATCAAATAATTAACGTAGAAGTACAAAATCGAGAAAATATGAAAAGATAATTTTTTTATAATGTAAATAATTTACATATAAATAGAAATCCCGCTTATTTATCAAATTCAAGAGCTCTTACCTCCCCCCCCCCTCGGATTTATATATTGATATAGAAGAGTTTTTTTTGTGATTAGGTTTTGGAAACCTAATTCTCTCCTCTCCCTCTCCTCTCTTGTTGCCGACCACAAGCCACCAAGGAGACTTGTTCTCCTTGGTCCGCCGGCCCTAACCCCTATGGTCACCACCACCCTCTGGCTAGCAGCTCTCCCGCCATCCAGAAGGTCCCCAGAGGTGTTCCCTCCAGCCAACCACTGCCGCCCAAGCCAAACAAACCGTCGGATAGATTCTGTCCATCGATGGTTTATCCTTCTCTCGGCCTCCTTTCGCTTCATTAGCGATGAGTAAATGTTGCTACCGGATACTCGACATCTAGGGATATGTCTTACCTCTTTGTCACTAAAGTTTGGACTCCGGAAGGCTCCGGGAAGACCTGTTCACAGCGGGTTCTCCTGGCGGATAGTGGGCTGATTTTTTGATTGCTCTCTCCGTTTTAGTGTCATCCATTGCATACGACGCAAGGCACCAAACTCCGTCTTCGCACGCAAGGCTAGTACCTTTTGCGAGGATGAAACTCGTGACTTTAGAAGTCTTCTTGAAGATCACTCGTCGTAGATACGATAGAGGTGAAGCTTAAAGAGTGTCGCTTGGTTGATTCAATTTCCTCTCCGAATCATCCGTCAGGTATACCTTGTATAAATTTACTCTCTGTAAAAAAATTTAATTATGCAATCATGTCTAGCATGTTGTATCCTTACATGCATGTGGTGTGTCATGTAATAAATTAGTTTATTATATTATTTTTATTTTTCGCTGCGCATGTTTACGAAACATGTTTTAGCACACACTCGTGTCAGGCTCCCCCAACAGTGTGCTTCTTGTGCAACCAACGAGGATATTACCAAAGTCAATGTCCAAAGGATAGGAACCCGAATAAGGACAAGGAGGAAACTCAAATTTATTCGAAGCTTCTAAGATAGAGCTCAATGTATCAGTATTTAATGAAATTCTTTCATATCATGATAAGAAGAATGCTAGAACTAAATTTTATAATTTTAGCGCTTACTATCATAAAAATAAAAAATTTGATAAACCTAAAGACAATTTTAGAGTATGTAATGCTAGGACTACCATACCTAAGGATAGGAAAGTAGAGAGAGATCTAAGTAAGAGTCCTCAGAAGGGTAGACATATGCCTTACAAAAATCTCCAGGGTGGAGATGAAAAATAAAAAATTAAGGCCTTGGAGAAGGAAAATCAAGTATTGCGGTCAAGATTTAATGAATTGGAGAATACCTATAGGAAAATGACAAATGTGTTTAAGGGGTTTAAGAAAGAAAATTTAAGTTGAGGTAGACAAGAATTACTGAAGGACAAGAAGGATTTGGATACATACTAAAGTCTAAGGATAGTGTATAATCCTACCATAGAGTTTCATATAATTATTGAACAAATCCTAGGCTCAGGGGTAGATTTAAGGTTACAAGAGAAGTCTTCTCTAGTGTTGATCTTGATGAGACTATCATGGCTAATGCTTCTAAGAAGCCTAGAAGAATCATAGGAAGAAATTTAGAGAGGTTATTCCAAGTAAGTACCTGATACAATCAAGGAAGTCCAATAGGTATTGGATTTCTATGAGTGTGATCTATTTCATACTAAATGAGTATAAATATGTTAACTTAGAGTGGAATGGTAGTTAACTCAATTATAGTAAAATTGACACTTTAAGTCATTTTCATGGTATAATGATAGCTTGAAAATGAATCTTCAAATCCTATTCTAAAAAGCTCTAGAGTGTCTTAATAGAAATTGAGTCTTAAGTTTATCAAAATTAGCAAGTTATGACAAAGTCTTACAGTGTGCCAAGTTTGGGATTTAGCAGATTCAAGGGAATTGATCCACTTGTATCAAATTTGGTATTTGACAAAATATTTGATGACACACATGAGAGATGCATGTATTTTTACCATATTGCCATTGTTGTCTATACTTACCACATGTTGCTTGAATGATTGTCATTATTATATATGCTATACATGATCGTATATTCATGCTATTAGATTTTGCCATGATGTTTATCTTTTAAATTTAAATTATAAAAAATTGATATATGTATTTGACAATTGTTATGACATATATGCATCATATTATTATGACTTGTATCTAAATATATTAAATTTCATTTAAAAGATATGTAATTGATATACGTCATACTTATTTACATTTACATGTATTAATTTAATTTCTTATAATTAATGACAATTGATATTATTTGATATCCTAGAGAGGATGATTGAATTAGGAAAGTCTAAATAGATATATATAATCTCATAACATAAGAAGAATCTTATTATATCTCACAAGGATTATAAGATAATTTGTATGTGTATTGACACATTAGACACACATGAGATGTTAGAATGAGAGTTAAGTTTAAGGTGCTGACGTGATGCATCAAAATGATCTAAGCTTTATCAAATCACATAGACGTTATGTGAACTAATAATGAAAAAAATAATCTAATGTATAAATATGTACATTTAGCTCATAGAGCATGACTAAAGATTGCTTTGAAAAATATTTTTAAAATCAATTTAAAAAATCTTGATGAACTATATTTGCTAATAAAAATCATCATTAATAGTATTGATATAAAGTTAGATTGAAATATTAAAAGTTTTAATGATTTTTAATTTTATATCATTTTTTGAAAATAATGAATATTTTTTTTAGAATATTATTTTTCACTGATAAACTTTGAATATGTACATGAGATTTCATGGAAATATACTCTTAAGTAACTAAGAGAAGCACTACAATTTTTTTTTATAACAAAATTAGATATCAAAGTTTAAAATCTTCTCATGAACATTTGAGTGAATTGAAATATCCAAGTGTGTGTTTTGAAAAATCTTCAAAGGAAGTTTTAAGACTTTCCAAGATATTCATTTTTTTTATTGGAAAATGTCAAATGTTTTTACTGAAATATATATGAAAAGAGTGACCAATCTAATTACATAAATGCCACAATCTCTTTATCAATTTCAACCCTTTTTAATTCAATTCTCAACTACGATACATTATAATATATATTTTTCTAATATAATGATAAATTTAGGATATTGATTATTGGGCGACGAGATGCTTATATTTTCAAATTTATTTTTGTGGCCGATAAATTTTTTTCATGGAACCGGACTAATCATCTCCCAAATAAATGATTATAAAAAAAACTATTATTATGACATGATAATTTTATTAAGCATAAATAAAAAAGGCTTTCACACTTGCTCTTGGAAAATCAAGATTTCCACCATATGATATTGCTACAAGTTTCGGAAATAATCCATTATTTTATTTTTATATTTGTTATTTTATATTTAGATCTACTAACACTTACCCCAAACCGACTTAGAACAACAGTGTAATTTTCTCAGCACGGAGATTACGGACACCTACCCATGTCCATTCCATTCCCTTGAAGAACAAATAATATAAATTCCCCCTAGCCAAGCCGAGCACCTCCTGGGTTTTCACATTCTTCGACTCTTCCTTATCCTTTTTTTTTTGTTTTCCTTCTCTTTTCTCTAGATCTTAAATTGGAAGTGACCTTGTGTTTGGTGAACTTAATTGGAAGAATGAGTAAGGAAGAAGACAGCCTCAAATTCTTGAAAACACAGGTACACAATCTCTTTCAACCTACATATGCATGGTTGCTTTGCTTCCTCTCAACTCCATGTCTGAAGCTTGTCCTTTTCTCCATTTCCTCCCTAATTTAATTAATTTCAGGCTTGTGTGATGAGAGTGAACATATGCTGTAATGGATGCCAGAAGAAGGTGAAGAAGGTGCTTCATAAGATTGATGGTGTGTGCCATGCGTAATTCTTCTTCTATCTCCTTCTTCTGTTACATGTTTCTGAAAAATTCCTTTTTGCAGATCTAGTGTTGCTTGATTTTTAAAATGTTGAATTTTAATTGGAAGTGCAGGGGTGTACACTGTGAGTATAAATGTGGAGGCGAGGAAGGTGACTGTGGTAGGAAATGTAAGCCCTGACATCCTGATCAAGAAGCTCCACAAGGCTGGGAAACATGCAGAACTACTGTCTGCTAAGGCTGCTGCTGGTGGTGGTGGTGGTGGAAAAGAACAGAGCCTCACTAGCCAGCTCCAGAAGCTCCAACTTGAGCATCAGCTGAAGGAACATGGAAAGGTCCAAAAGGATGGTGGTGGTGGTGGTGGTGGGAAGGAGCAGAAAGGCCAGCCAGTGCCACAGACACAGCTGCAGGAAGGGAAAGGGTTCAAAGATCTCAAGTTCCTAAGTTTCAAGGACCTGAAGATTCCATTCAAGAAGGACAACCACAAAGCGGCAGTCAAATCAGATCTTCCTTCCAAGGAGGAGCTTGATGATGGGAGTGATTTTGACGACGATGAAGACGATTACGATGAATTCGACGACGATGATGAGGACCTCGATGACATGGATGAGTACTCTGACGAAGAGCCGTATGAGAAGCCCAAGATGATGATGAAGCCCAGCAACTTGCAACCGAAGGGAAGTGGAGTAGTTGCCAAAGATAAGAAAGGAGTTGGTGGAGATAAGGGAGGACAGGGGAGTAAGAAGGGAAATGGTGGTGATGGAGCACATGACAAGAAGAATGGTGGAGGAAACAACAACAACATCAAGGGTGGCAATAGCAATAACAATGATGGAAATCATGCTCATAGTGGCAAATCCCCATCCAACAAGGGTGGTGGGAGTAATAATAGCGTGGGAGGGGGCCTTCCCATAGGCCAACCTCACATGATGGGTCAATTTGGTAACATGCAACCACCCATGGGCCTAATGGCAACCAATAATGCCCAGGGACTCCCGGCCGGAGCCTACTTCCCGCCGGAGATGATGACCAGCCCAAACCCCTACCAACAACAGTACCTACAGTCGTTGATGCAGCAGCAAAGGATGATGATGATGAACGGACAAGACCGACCGACGGGCTATGGCTACGGACCGCCGCCCATGTATGGGCCACAACAACATCCATACAGCATGTTCAGCGATGAGAACCTCAACGGCTGCTCGATCATGTGAGGGAAATGGCAATGGCAATGGCAAGCTTTGGTCCTACCAGGAATAAGAAGTGTGAAAGTGGATGATCAACATGGAGAAAGTGCTTCCCACTTTTGAGTGTATTTTTTGCTTGAATTTGGTTATACTTTTTAAGGTTTATATATGTTTGTATTAATGCAGCTTTTGGCAAAATAAATATTTATAATATATATATATATAGGGGGTCCTTTTCTTTCATGCTTATGTGAGAACATGGAGATGAAAGCATAAAAGTCTTCAATTATTACAAGTTCAAATATGTTACTTAAGCCATGGCTCTTGTTGTGTTCTTGTGGCTTGAATGAGCTTTGGTGTGGTTGTGGACAGTGTGGTGGGTGGCAATCAAGGGATGGTGTTAGGGTTAGGTTGGCAACCTAATTTGCATTTGCGTGATGCGATTGGATACAGCAAAACTGCATGATCGATGCGGCCGGAAGATGCTGTATTTTAATCTAAAGAGGACATGAATGGTATTATTAAGTGGGCAATCAAATCACAGTTTGGCACTGTTCATCCTCCTTGATTTATGGAGGCAAAGACAATGGCAAAGGCTAATTCAAATAGGTTTAGCGTTTGTCACCTTGCATGGTGAGTCCTTAGCCTCTTTGCAAAGGAGTTTTACTGGAATGGACAAGGCAATAATGCAAATTGGTTTTTAAAACTTGAAATGACAATTTCTTTGTGTTGGTGGAGTAGACCAAATCCACTGGTCCAGCTGATTTTCAGCAAATTCAAATGAAGTGATTGATCCTTGTCCTGTTCTAATGGCAATTAAATGCCATGGGAGTTCCCACGGATGGATAGATGATCATTGTATGGAGTGTATCATCAAGAGATTTAGAAGTCAATTCCTGATAGCATAATGATTGTTAGGTTCTTGCTCTTTCCCATGTAATGATTACTGTTCAAAGGCAAAAACTCTAATGCCTTGTTTATTTGAGAGGACAAATTTAAGAATTGAGAAAAGTTTTCTACCAAGAAAGTTTTCTATTATTTACTTCATGGGGAGGATAAATTACTCATCTTTTCTATTGTTTACTTGTGATCAATAATGGACGGATGAATTCCACTAAAAAAAAAAATCCTAATTTAGCGATGAACTTTTGTGACTGATAAAATTCGTCACAAATTAGTAATGAAATTGTGACAAAACAAGTTATCGTCATTAATTAGTAACGAAATTTCCGACAAAAAAAAAATTATCCCTAAATTATCAACAAAAACTTTTCGTCGCATAATTCATCGCAAACAATATATTCATCACCAATTTGTGATGAATTTCAAATTTATCGCCAAATTGGCGATGAATTGAGGATTCGTCACCACTTTGGCGACGAATTGAGGATTTGTCGTAAATTGACGATGAATCCTCAATTTGTCGCTAAATTTAAAGCTTTGCCAGAAGATTGGCTTGGATTTCAAAATGGCGACGAATTATAGATTCGTCCAAAAATAGCGATGAAGTTAGAATTAATCGCCAAATTGGCGATGAGGTTGGCGACGAATTTTAATTTGTTGCCAAAAATCCTACCAATTTCCGAAATCCCCCCATCCTACCAGGGTAATGACAAGATTAAAGATGGCCAAATTGACGACGAATCTATAATTCCTCGCCAATTGGCCCTAAGTTATCTCGCCCTGCCCCCCTCCTCTACAAACTCCCGATCCCCTTACTCCCTCTTAAGGCGACGACGATGGCGTTGGTGACGAATGAGCGCTTGGAGAGGTACTGCGGTAACTCCCCTCTCCTTTCCCCTCCCCTTTCCCCTCCCCTCCCCCCACTCTCATTTCAAGGCAGAGCCCTCACCGGCCGGATCTGATTGCTGCGAGGTGCAGCAGGTGCCAGCCATTGTCGCGAGCCAGGCATGACCTTGGGCGTTAGCTCAGGATTGTCGTCGGACCTAGAGGCCAGCTGGACGGCCTCCGGATCCTTGAGGCCAGCTAGCCGGTCGTCGTACCCTCGAGGCTGACCACCGAACTTCGAGGCCAACTAGCCGACCACTGAGGTAGGCCAGCCGCTGAGCCTGTCCGTTGAGTAGATTCGGTTGCACCGCTGTGGATCTGTCCGGATCTGCGTCGAAACCGGCTAGCCTGCCAGATCTATGCAGGCGACGCCAAATCTGTGCTGCATAATCCTACACAAATCTGACGACAACGAATCTATCCTGCCTGCCAGATCGATCCTGTGTTAGATCTGGCAGCACAGCCATCAGATCTGCGCAGGACAAATCCGCCGCTTGGAGGGAAGCCCGTGCATGTTCCGGTTCCTCGCATCGGGTCCCCTTCATATTTTTATTATTAGTAATTCAATTTTTTTCTTGACAAATTCATTTTTTTAATAGGTTGTGTATGTAGGAGATCCAAATATTGGGGTGAAAAGATTTGAAAGTGTCAAGTTTGATAGGTATTCTTCTATGCATTTATAAATCACTTTCCTTTGATGTTTCTTTTATTTTTTTAGATTATACCATCTATGTGCCTTTTTAGATTAAACCATCTCATATAATTAGATTCAAGATGTTAATATGTTATTTTTGCTAATGTTCTATTTTTGATTGCAATTATCATTGCTTTTATATGCTTGACTTGCAATAAGTGGATCCACTAGAAAAAAACAAGGATTTAGGGACAAACTTTTTTCGTCCCAAAATTGCAACAAACTTTGCGACAAAAATTTAAATTGTCTCAAATTAACAACGAAATTTGCAACAAAATAATTTCATCGCTAATTAGCAATAAATAAATATTCATCACAAAATTTGTTGGAATTTGACGACGTAATATAATATTCGTCGCAGAATCTACGACGAATATTGATTCATCATAGATTCTGCAACGAATAATAAATTCATCGCAGATTCTATGACGAATTTATTATTCGTCGCAGATTAGCCCTAATTTACAAAAAAAGGAAAAAATCTTCAAAAATTCGTTGAATGACCTAGAGAGCTTGAAATCACATGAAACTGATTCCTATGCGCTCGTGCAATTTTCATGATCATGTTCATCACCTCAAGTATTTTTTCTACCCACTATTTTTTTATCATACATTTTTTAAATCGCATTAGACCTAACTTATTAAATCAAACTAATTTTAATATATATACTATATTGTTTTAATTAAAATCTTAGGTAATTGAATTTAATCTAGTTAATTGAATATTGATAAAAAATTATTGGTTAAAAAAATATTTGAGGTGATGAACATGATTATGAGAACTACACGAGCGCATAGCAACCGGTTTCATGTGATTCCGAGCTCTCTAGGTCATTCAACGATTTTCCAAATATTTTTTTAAAAAAAATTAGGTTAATTCAGCGACGAATTCTAGGATTCATCGTAGATTCTATGACGAAATCTAGGATTCGTCGCAAATTCTTCGACGAATCCTAAAATTCGTTGCAGATTCTGCAATGAATCCGCGATTCGTCGCAAAATTAACCTAATTTTACAAAAATAAAAACATCTTCGAAAAATAGTT
>JBBUKS010047183.1:0-10300 GCA_038050645.1 Hedychium gardnerianum
CGGATTATCATCGATATAACCTTGTGCCTTCAGCCTATCCAATAACCTGCCATGTTTTGCCAGTATAGTTTTATTGGAAAGACTGCTATTGAAGAATATCTGTTCCTTAATCTGTAGGTACTCTTCTTCATCAAGGTCTACTCTTCTATTGCTGCTGAAGCAGATTGGTTTACTGCAATTGTAGTAATGTTTTTATAGAAGGTTATCTGACTACCTTCTATCCGTACTCCACCCTGCATGCTTCGGATGAAGTTGCACCCCAATACCATCTGGATACCCTCACCTAGGGTCATTTCAAAGGAATAAGTGAACGGTATTCTGAATTTATTTTCACCAATAATCATTTGCCCGTTCTTTAACTTCCAGTTGGTTGTCTGCTTGGAATTCACAAAATTTATCACCACAGTATAAGAATTTTGCTCCAAGGCTTCCCCTGGAATAGATCTTTTGTCTATGCAGCAGGACGTTGCTCCTGTATCTAGAATTGCATTTACTGAAAAAGGCGGTACGTTAGGTATCTCAAAACTAATCACCATGTTATAAAGGCGATTTACCGCTCTCTTTTGATGATACTGGCCATCTGTTATTTTAGATACAGTATGCTCCTCAAGATATGTAACTTGCTCCTTGTCCTTTCTGTGGTTGAATTCTGATAGACTTCTGAGGTCATCTGCCAATTCCTCAAATAAAATATTTTCTTCATGCTGATACCTCTTCTTCATTCTTTCTAACTCAGCAGTTAGTCTTTCAATCTCTGCCCTGAGAAAATTAATATATTCTAATAATTCTGGAATCAGAGAGGATTCATCATACCTCCTTGGTGCTACAGGTGTTGTTTCTATTATAATCTGGAGATAATAGTCTGCACATAAAGCACAAGAAGTTAGAAAACACTGCGAACAGTGTATCCGGGATCTGCTACTTGTTAATACTTTGCAGAAATTGCATCTTTGGTGACTACTGGATAATTCTTGGTTTTCTTGCCACTTATGATCACAATTAGCTTGTTCTTCAGGAATATCAACTTGGACCTGATATCCTTGTGCATCCCCAATTAAGACAAATAAATCTTCTGTAAAAGGAAGAGTGCTTGTTGCCGCTTCACAATATTGTTCAGTATTCATTTCTCCCTCTGACATACTGCAAATAGCTTCTGAATCAGTCTCTTCTGGGTCTACCGAGACTACGTCAAAGTTGTCAGGAAGGTTTAATTCTTCAAGAATGACAACTCTTTCTCTATTTCCAAACTTATTTCTGCATTCTCGGGCAAAATGCCCTTCTTCGCCGCAGATGTAGCATTTGCACTTCTTCACTTTAGATCTATCATCTTGATGCTTCTTTTTGATAACTCGTACATGAGTTTTGTGGGGTTTACCTTTATAATTTTGGGCCTTTCTTAGCCCAAACTTTCGCTTACTCTGATAATATCCTGGTAGAGTAATCTGCGAACAAAACTGCAAATCTTTAAGACTCCTTTGTAATGAAGCATGCTTGCACATTTCAGTAAGCTCCTGGTGCGCATGGTGGATCCTAGGTAGGACCCCAATAGTGTTGCCTCTGAATTTTTCTTGGAACTTTTGTTCCAAATAATTTCCAATGAGAGGAGGCATCTTTCTGTAAAACTTGGTTGATAGCTCTTTATTGATGAACATGCGTCCAGTCTTTGCTGCAAGAGTTTTGTATTGATTTATATAAGGAATTAATTCCTTGGTACTAGGGCATACTAACCTCTCTAGGTCCAAATATGCTTGGTTTTGTTCAGTGGTTGACCCAACAACCGGATCTTCCAGAGTAATAATTCTCCTGATCTGTGAAAGAACATTCTGGGTCTCGTCTGATGCTGCAACCATCTTGTCGTATTGCTCAGGATACATCATTCTCCACTGAATGAAAGTTTTCTTCTCGATTTCTCCTAGTAAATTCTCTATATATACGCATTTGGCTCTTTTCTCCGACCATATTTTTGAGTCCACCAGATTAGTGGTAATAGACTCCCACCTGGAAATCATATCATTATATAAATCGATGTCATCAGGTAATACGAGCATCACACCTGTCTGCTGTTGCGCTGTTGGTAAAGTCCAATGCTCCGTATTGCTTCCTACTTTGCATTTCCCAATCTTGAAATTTAAGAAATCCTGGCTACTGTTTACACCCTTAACTATTTCTATAAACTCCCTTTATGAGTCCTACAGAAATGTCCCCTCCTATTGGTCACACACTTTTTCCTCTCACTTGTTGATTAATTTTATTGAGTTTTATTTCTTTTTCTCCAATTGGCTACAATTTTTCTCCTGAATCTATGGAACCTATCAAGTAAAAAAATTAGTGGCATAATGAAGCATTTTAACGAGAGACCAAGAGTAAATTTTTTCCTTCATTTTTGAAGCAATTGAAAACAAGCGTTCCTTCACCATTCTATGTACATAGCCGAGTCATCACAGACTCAACTAAAGCCACATTTTTCTGTTCTCCACTTTCTTTGTTCTTTCCCAAATGCTCCATTGGCATCATTCTCTGGCTCTGGCCTTTCGATCTGCCACTCTAACGAGGCTGAGACTGCACTAGCTGCATGGACTGCTTCAATCACTGTCTTCTACATAAGATTGATCGAACATTTCCCAAACTCCCTGCAATATAATACAAATGTGAGGCAATAGATCTCCAACAAATAACTGACAGTTTCTAATCTCTACAGTTCAAGCAGCACAAGTTACCAGTTGGCGGCGGCCATGATGACGAAATGTCCTTACTGCTTTAACCATTACAAAGAATAGCAAAAGCATTCCAGCAACCCTCAACACCATTATCTTTGATTTCGTTATGTACAAGTAAACAAGAATTGCATCACAACCAGCTCCAGGAGCTAACAAGCTCAACGATTTTGCTAATAATGCATTTCTAAGATTTAATGATTTTACCGAGAACAGAGTGAACGAGTATTGCTCGGCTCCTGTGATCATGAGAGGAAGAGTATGGCGGAGGAACAACAGAAACATAAACTGGATAAAAGGAAATACTTATCAAAGAACAAGATAACAAATATCAGGCGGGAGTTACTTCAGTTAAATACTTATCTAACAGAAAGGAACTCACTATCACAGCAATTGACTGGCAATATGATGAGCTTCTAGTACCTCCAACTAAAATATCATCATAGCCTGAATGAACATTGTTGCGTTCAGAGGGAACTAGTGTTAAGATTTGAGAATCTCGGAAACTTCGTCGCATAATGTCCCAATTTCCTCTGCAAGCAATGATAGGAGTTGTTTCTTAAAAAAAGAAAAAGAAAATCTTGTTGAGACATCAATTTAAAAAATTGTTGCTTATGTACAATGGATACCTAAAGTTCATCGGAGAACTCCCATACTGAAGCAACTTTTGTGGAGCTGTGTAACCTGGCTTAAATTGCTGGGTATAACTAAAATTTAGTGAACAACAAAATAACAATCAACCAGATAATGAATTATCATGATGCCAGCAAGAAGACTTCACCTGCAGGCAAATCTCGCAGATAGTATCACCCTTCTCATTACACCATCTTTGAACACATTCGCGATGAGCAAACTGCAAATGGAAAGAAAGACAAGAATTATGACTTTAATTAGTATGAAGGTCATAAAAGAACTGCTTGTTTATAAGAATATGAATGGCAAGGAAACAAACTTCAATAAACACGTTAGCATATAAAGTGCAGAAAGTTACTAGCAAAGCTGCAGGAGACTCGTGCAAAGTGGAAAACAGGTGTTAGCTAAAGAAGGAAGTATGTGGTTGAATATGCTAAAGGGAATCTTTTCCTTAAAAGCAAAAACAAAACATGTTCATCAACTTATTGTCATTTCGTCTCTAGATGAGTAGATGTTTAAAGCTGTTAGGTCTGGCTCAAAAAATCAAGAACCAAACAAACCAAGGCCTTATTAATGAGGAGAAAAAACTGAATTTCCCATAAAAAACAACTGTCTACTGCCTCAGTATAAGAATGGCTCAATAACACACTTAAACTTAGGTGAACACTATACCTCCGACTTTGTAGTCATTGTATTTCACACCCTTTTTGAGTACTAGATAGGATAATGACTACTATTAATATTTGATTGTGATGAACTATGGTGGGGAGCTATTCTGCCAACATGCTTTCATAAAACAAGTCAAGATATATACATATTTCTACAAATGTATAGCCTAAAACAAATGCTATGTTGGCTCAAAGGAGAGGATACAAAACAACTTAGCAAAGAAAGGGGTGGTGCAGAAGAACTTTGTGCAATTACCTCTTCCAAACAGGTAGCAGACTAAAGAAAAACAATGCAGATGCAATATTGGTTAGATGCTTGTCATTATGACTGCTCAAATTAACGGAGATTATTTTCAGCCTCTACATAATCATGGATAAGGAAATATATTTGTCGATCAACTTATCCTGACTGGTTTTCTTTTCTGATCAAGACTTAATATTTAATCCCTCAACAGAAAAAAAGCTCCTTCATGATTGCTTATAGTTTCAAAAGCAGATGCTCTGAGTCTCTGATGAACTATTCCATGCAGAATTTACAAATGCTTCCAATACAAGACATCTAATCAACTTCTGCTTACTGCTTCATTCCTACTGTAATAATAACTTAGCCTAGGAAAGTTCCCAAAAAAGAGTTCCGGTCAGTAAGAACTAAAATAAATGAATGGTCTCAGTTTGGAGAGATACAGGCATAATTCTTTACTTTATTCCTATAAACAATCTCAAACTGTGTTTTAGTGATATAAATCTCTGTCCATAAGCTAAGTTATTCATGCTTTCTCCCACAGTGGGCAGTAAATAGGTAGGATTCAACCATTAGCACTAAAGAAAGACATATAAGCACAAAGTTCAAACGTACTGTCTTAACTGAGAATCAACAAGTTTTCATTTAGGCAATAACATGGATAAATTCATTAATGCATATAAGTAGAAGGGAACAATGAATCATAGTTCATGACCAGAATATCAGAATAGGTCCAAAATGAACTTAAAATACCTTTGCAATGCAACTTCCTATACAAGGTGTTATTATGCAAGTGCTATGGCTTCTAAAACTCTGAGGGGTAAACTTTTTATAACTTGAGGGGATCAAATGGAAAAAAAAAATCAATAAAGTCTAAGGGGCAAAGTGAAAAAGGAAAGGGCTGAATGAGATCAGAAGGAAATTAAGCTAAATTCTTCTTCGCAGTGAAACAAATTGGTTTTCCAAAGACGAAAGAAACCATTGATGTATTACAAGCTCCTGCCTCCTGGTAGACTACATTTTTTAAGTGTGTTTTTTCTCCCTACCATACTTATGAAACCCTTCTTTTCGGAGAAAAATCATCTCTCTGTCTCCTTTCTAACAAAAATTTCCCTCCGGTGTATAAGATTTCATGCTACCAAAAAAATTGAACATAAATTTTCCAAGAACAACATACACAGCAATAACAAAGAATAGAACCCTAATGTAACTATAAACTAGGTGTGGACAAATTACAAGCCTTTACCTTCATGCTGCCACAGCAAGAGCAAGGTATCTCCATGTTGCAATCTACATCATCTTCTTGACAAATTCGGCACTCAACCAACTTCCCCACAGAGTCCTCATCCCTGAAGCTCCTCTTCTGCGCAAATCCTTTGCCTCCTTCGTCCAAGGATGTTGAAGTCGAAGAATTCTGGCCTCCTTTTCTATTCCCAATGGCTGCTTGCAGAGTTGATTCAGTAAGCAGGTGGTCCACAAGCAAAGTAAGATGGTCTCCCATCCTTCTGGAACTAAGAAACCAGCATTAACTAAATTTTCGAAGTCAAATAAAAAGAGCATATAAATACTAGAAATCAAATGGAATCACTTCGACATCGACCGAAGAAGTTACCTCAACAATGCAAAGGCCGTCACCAAGTTGTGGGAATTAAAATCGACACTCCCAATCCAACCTTCATTCAGAGAGGAGAAAAAAAAAAGGAGATTAAGCAAAACCGTACATGAAACAGAGAAGTACAGTAAAAATGTCTCATCTCTCAAAGTAACCACTTGAAACCAATTTTCAACTACAGGTACAAGTGAAACCAACCAAAAAAAAAAGCACAAGAACCGAAAACATTGCATCGGAAATTGCAAAAAGGTAAGGTCCTTTAGGGGAAACCAAAACGCCAACCAACTAGACAGGGAAAAAGAAGCAAAAGATGAAACGAGGCAACAAGCCTACCAAAGAACAGAGGAATCCTGAGACGGAGACGAAAGAGAGTAGTCTTTGGTGAAAAGGTGCCAGCTTTCTTATGGGTCCTGGAAGATCTCTTCTTTCCTTGTCCGGGGAGATGAAGAACCTCAAGAAGACCGAAAGGCGCGGTGGGAAGCAAGCTGTGAAGTGGAAGAAGAGGAGGAGGAGACTTACAAGGTAGGAGATGCAAGTGTTGGAGTGAAGGAAAAGGACAACAGGGGAAGCCGGAGAGGAAAGAGCGAGGCGGAGTGGGGTGGTGGTTTTATTGTGCGTATGCAGATGCCCGAAACGCCACGGTTGATGGTTCTCACAACCAGACCGGCCAAGCAAAGCTATGATACAAATTTATAACTAACATACGACGCACTGTACAAATTGATAAAAAAAACCGGGTTCACATATCCGGTTGAATTATAAGTCCGGTCCAATTAGAAAAACATTCGAGGGAATGTGGGCGAAAAAATCAAGACTAGAGTCACATTAAATGCACCTCTTTGAAAACATGAGCTTTCAGTTCACTTTCCACTCCCATTTATTAACCATTTTAATATATATTTTTCTTTTTAGTTTGTAACGTGATGATTCCTATTTTATTTTCAAAAAAAAAATATTGATAATAAATAGGGCGGTAAATAAGTCAAATCGAGTCAAATTTGAAGGTGTTCAAACTTGTTTGATAAGATAATCGAACTAAATCGAGTCGAGCCTAAAATGAACCAAACTTTTAAAATAATTGTTCAAGCTAGGCTTGGTTTATTTTTTATGAGCTTGAGCTTGTTTAAAGCTTAGCTTGAACTTGATTTTTTTTAGATATTTTCGAGTTCTCATTTCAAGTTTGACTTGAGTTTGATTTGAATAGATGTTATGAAGCTCTCAATTCAAGCTTATTTGATTGTTTGAAATTTTTATTTGTTTGATTGGTCATTGAGCTTGATAATTCAAACTTATTTGGTTATTTTATTTTATTTATTTAGCATGTTGATAAAAGTTTTATTAATGAATATGATTGTTCACGAATGTTCACGAATATTGATCACAAACGTTGTTCACTAATGTTGTTCATGAACATTGTTCACAAATATTAACGAGCTGAACACATATGTGTTCAAGTTTGTTTGCTTAGTTTAATGAATTGTTCAAACTTGTTTGTTTAATTAATCTTGTGTATATTGAATGAATATAAATAAATTTTTATCAAACTGAATACTAAATTTATTCACGAATATTTAATTCATTTATAACCCAATAGACTACACTTAACGTTTCATCTCATTACATGTGTTAAATAAACCTTGCTTTAAGTTTCCCCCCCCAAAGAATTAACAAATGAATGCAGAAATAGGGCAAGTTTCTTTCTTCTAAGTTGGATATGATGGTCAATTAAAAACGTTATTTTTCCACCTTTAAATTATTCCTCTCAATCTAAATATTTGTTTCAGATATTTATTTGATAAAGTTTGTCATTTTTTAAAAGATGTACCTTTTAAATAATTAATTAATTAAAAGAAAAGAAAGATTGAAGTTGTCAAATTACCTGATATAATTTTCCACATTTTTTCCACCGTCCTTTTGCCTACCACCACATCTTTTCTGAATCACTCACTTACCTCACGCGTGACTCGGAAGAGAACAAGCTCCATATACATTCCATGCTAAGTCGATTAGATTGTCACCGTTTTGTTTGTTCCTCTTCTACCAACCGTACTGATCGCTGAATTTGTTCTTCTCCTCGTCTTCGCTTTCGGCGTTTGATTGCCTGAATTCTGCTTCAGCCACTTTACTCTTCTTCAAATTTGCGGCATGTCATGCAAAAAAGAAGGCTTGAAATCTTTCTACTCGACGACAAACTACTTTGTTCGACTCCGCATGCTACAAGCTTGTCGGCCATTAATTGGTTACTGGTAGTTGTTCATGGCAGACCTGAAAAACTCAGAGAATTATCATATGATACATCGCGCATAAGAACTGAGACAATATGATGGAGATGGGAAAACGACGAGTACCAAAGTCGATCACTCATCGACCTGTAAATGGTCCCTTTGAAATCAAGTTCCAGAGCTGGGGAATGCATGAATATGGTACGCTTGAAAGAGGATAGCTAGCAAATCTCATATATCAATTCAGAAGGAATGTGAAACGACTAGTCACATCATACTAATTTAATCAATCTGATTAGTTCAATCCCCGTTAATACCTTAATGAAACGACTAGTCACATCATGATTTACCTCCTCCGTGTTAGTCTTGGGACGGACTGGCGGGGGCGCTGGGGCGAGCGTTTCGCCTTTTACCACAATAGTTGATGAATAAAAGAATAATAAATGATGTGGGGCAAGTAACCTCGGTTGAGGAGAGACCAAGTCGGACCAACCTAATAGGAGGTAGATGTTGGACCGGCCTGGTAGAAGACTCAGTTGGCCTGTGGATCTCTGATTTTGGGCTGATCTGGGTGGGCCAAGGTGAGTGGAATGGGCCCAATGAAATGGAGCCCAAGACACCCTCCACTACCCGTCTCAAAATCTTTTTCAATAAATTACAGTACTGAACAATTTTCCATACGGGAAAAATTTATTCCCTAACAAAATATATTTTAAAGGATTTAAATTTTATAATTGTGGCAAAAGGCGAAACGTTCGTCCCAGCGCTTTCGTCAATCCGTCTCAGGATCAACACAGAAGAGATAAATCACGGAGACTAGTCTAGCTAACCCGAACAATGACTAGTGCATGAGAGGACAGAAACTTGATTATTAGTTAGGATTTGAATCTCAGATCTCATTGGACAACATCTCATGCACTAGTCATCAGTTCATCCCGTGAGAACGATTTAAATTTTATAATCAACTTAGCTACGCATGTGGGAGCATCCTCAATCTCTTCTAGAACATTCATATTAGATATCCTAAATAAAAAATTTACATTAAATTTTATATTTTATTTTTTAAAAATTACTATATTAATTATCTTATTCATTCCCTAAATTTAAATTTGATAAATAATAATTTTTTAAATTTTAAAAATAAAATTTTATTCTTAAATATTAAATATTATTTTAATTCACGCTTGTATTGAATATTATTCTCACTATTAATATAAATAATATTAAAAAATATTGAGGAAAGAATAAAAATATGATAAATTATATATAAAAAATTAATATATTGTATAATAAAAATCATTATTTAAATTTAAATAAAATAATTATTTATCTTAAATTTTAAATTTTATTTAAAAAATTGAATGCCAACGATGCATGATACCACCAAGTGTATCTTGTCTCAATTACTTTCACTTCTCCCGAGTTTAATCGGAGCTCGAAGAAGTTTCGCCGAGGTCAACCTTAGCCCCCTTCTAATCCTTTCCTCTTTGAGTCTAGTACCTTGGCGGCCACTACATTACTCCAGGACTAGACCACTCGCCAGCACGGTCCGTGGGGGAGCCGACCTGCACATCACCGACTGTGCCTCACCGATCTGCTATGAAGCTGACCCATTACCAGGCCGACTCGTGAAGAGCGACCCGACAAATAGTCGGCCTGACCGATACTTGGCCTACGACCCCGAACCGTCTTAGCTCTCTACGTCACCAACCCACGACCACCATCTCCGCAGAATCAATAAAAATAAAATAAATGTGCATCCAGTAAACAAGCATTACAAAGTAAATATAATAAAATAATACCCGACTTATGTATTTAATTATTTTAATTAAATGAATATAATCCTGAGCTATATGATATAACGATAGGTTTAAATTATCATTCAATTATTCATGATTTAATTCTTAATTATATTATATTTGTAAAAAAAAATTAATTGAAATGCATAATTAAAATATGTTGAACTTTTAAATTGTCTATCGTGAATACTTTTCGATTTATCCTGATAATTAAAAAAAAAATCATGAAATTGAATTAATCGCTTGAAATTTGATATTATCTAGTTGATCATTTTTTTAATTAAATAAATACAAATTTTTTATTTTATTGTTAATCATTTATTTTCTTGATCCTTTTGTCATCGCAGTCTTATTTAATATTAATTAGGTTGGTTTAAGTGATAAGAAAGATTAAATTATTCGAAGGGTCGT
>JBBUKS010047194.1:0-10300 GCA_038050645.1 Hedychium gardnerianum
GAACCTTAATTACCCCCTCAATCCCATGCATTTCCTATTCTGAAGTTGCAAGTGGTGTCCAAAACCTTCCTCGGAGCATCTCCACTACTATGGATCTACCAAAGATTGACAATGCAACCTTTAGCAGTGTGCACCTCGTTGAGATTCAGGATGAGCGTTGGTGGTGTGCTTAAAATGTTAGCGGTGGACCGGGAGGATTAGAGAGACAAATTATAAAGTAATATTGGTGTAATCGATCTCTGGTCGAGGTTGACCAAATTGGAGTTGAGTTTCGATGTTTGATCAATATATTTATTAGTTGAGCGAGATGTCGAGTAAAAGGAGAGATTGTTGAAGAGAGAGATTGTTTATACAATCGATCTCAGATCAAGGTTGACCAAGATTGTTTGGACGTTGAGTTTTGATGGTTGAGTAAAAAATCAAGTAGGTCTACATTGATCAAATACTTGACAATTGAGAAATCCTAACAGGTCAAAGTTGATGGGAAGTCGTAGCAAGTTAAGGTTGACCGAATGTTAAGCAATGGTGAAATCCCGATAGGTCAAGATTGACTGGATGCTAAGCAACGGTAAAGTCCTAGCAGATCAAAATTGATCAGATATTAAGCAAAAAAAATCTCGACAAGTCAAAGTTAGTTAGATGTTAGACAAAGGAAGTCCTTATAAGTTGAGATCAATCGAATACAAGACAATATGAGAATTCAGCCTTGGTAAGGTTGAAACAGAGGTCTCAATCGACTGATATGGAATAGAACCACAAATTCATGTTTTGAGGGAGTTTAAAGGGTTTGCGATGTAATCAATCAACTGATGGGAATTATCAATCAATTGATGAATCAATCGAGTGAGGAACTCGACTAATAATACTGTTGGAGCGAACAAGAAGTTTTAAACTTGACTACTGGACTTGATTGCCAATGCAACAGTCGACTGTTAGGTGTATATTAGTCGATTGGTGACCTAGATACTAAGATGGAAAAAGTCGTTGAGTGAGCAAAGCTCGACAACATTCAAATTCTGGAAAAACAATCGACTGAAAATGGCAAGCAATCAAATGTTAGGTGATTTTTAGTCACGACAACAACCTTATAAAGGAGATTTTGAGCACCTGTTCTTGGTCAATTCTTTTGTGAGTGAATATTGCTGCATTTCAGACCTTCAGCAATCCAAAATAATAAGAAAGAGATCAAAGTAAAGATTTTTTTATTGTAAAATTATTTCATTTGCTTTGTTATTGTATCTTTATTTTATTATTTGTATTGTTCGTAAGAATAGAATTGTAAGATGTTTCTTTACCTTTAGAAGGAGTATGAGAAACAGAAAGTATAGTAGTAATATCGTTAAGACATTAGGTCATGGAGTAGGAATCGGAAGTTACAAACTAGGTAAAAATTGATTTATTGTGCTTATGTTATTTTATTTCTTGTATTTATATTTCCATTGTATTTTAACTCTTTCTAGATAAATACAACCAACGAAATTGAATTATCGAAGCAAATTGCTATTCCCCTCTTTGTATCAAAAATTTAGAATTTTTTCAACTATATCTATACATATCGTCGCATGCATTCCATTCGATATGACTTGAGCAAGTAATCACTATCATCTAACTAAAATTTTATAGAGAAGAAACATATCAATTACTATTTAAATGAATAATTTCATTTTTGATAATCTAGATTTTAACTCTTCGAATCAATTAATCTTAAAGACGATCGATCCATTTCACAAAAAATTTTCATTGACCATCAGAATAAATTCAAAAATACAAGTATAACGTCGTCCCCAAATTTATCATCCCACTGAAGAAAAATACTCTATAGTACATCATAATTAGAAATCATGAGTATTTGGAAATCGATAAAATGTCATTGCCGTTACACCGTAGTCCGAGAGCTTAATTATTGTCGTCAAGTATCATTTGTCAAAGAAAAACAAATTTGAAATATTACTATGATAATACTAGTTTGATATTTTAACAGCCAAATTTCAATAAAGTCGTAGCGATTATTGGAACAATATATTAGACACAAATTACTTTTTCATCATAAAATCATGATTTTTATCAATTTTGAATAAGTCAATTTGATCATGTCCAATTACCAAAGTGCCAACCATAGAGCCTTCTTCAAAATCAACTTCCAAGTCATGTGCAACGATTCCAAATTGAATTTTCAAACTTAAATCAAATGCAAATTTATTTTAAGTTGATGCAAATTTGAACTTGTCAATTTTGCACATACCAATTTAATTTCTAAAACTTGACAAAATCTAAATCCAAAATTTTCAAGTAAATATAGACTCCAACTTTATTCATTTAGCACCTATCAAAGTTCCACGAACAGCCTTCAAGTAAATAGTTGGATATAGGTGAAATATGTGATAGTTGGGTTAAAGTGGAGTTTTAGTACCATTTGAGGTTTAAGGTGGAGTTTTTATTATTTGAAGTGAAGTTTTTTTAGGATCAATATAGTTGGTCTGAAAGGTCATAATACAAAAAAAAAAAAAGACGATTGAGTCGGATTCTCACACACGTAATAAATAATATAAATGTTAGTAGTTATACTTGCTTGTGTGTTAAGCTGTAACAATGCAATTAAGTTTTATCTTTTTAAGAGTCGGTTATATAATCTATGTCATTAGATTTTATTATTTACTATATCATTATCTATATTTAAATAAATTTTATCTTATTTTATTATTACTAAAGTCTTTTTTGATCTTTATCTTCCATGATTGATTGATATATTTATCATAATTTCACATTGTCTAATTGAAATATTTATTAATCGTCTAAGTACATACATATTTGTATTATTTTAAACGTATTTTTTAAAATTTTCTCTTAATAATTATAATCTTGACTTTTTTCTAATATTGTTATTTATTATCTTATTTATCTTTATGTGTTAAGTTGATCGAATCAAATATATAAGTGTAACAAAAATAATAAATACAACGTTAATAGGAAAGAATAATGTGGTTGGAAGACTTCGCTTCAATCTCATGGCCTATGACGCATGTGTTGTGTCGTCACCCCCAAAAATCGACTATTACCATCTCTTTACAAAAGGCAATGAAACAAGCCTCTATGCACATGACCAATGAGTTACTTACAATGAAATCACTACTCTTAAAAGATAATAAAAAAAAATGTAAAGATTATGACTTCATTTGCTTGCCCAAAAACATGTTCAAAGACTTCGTCTTCTTATCCAAAAGTTGTACTTTTATAACTTTCACATGCCCAAAGGTCTCACCTTCACGCATTGCTTCCGGAGTTTCATTATTTTTTCCAAAGGCCTTACCTTTAAGACTTTCAGTCTATCGAATGTTTGTTTGATATCATCCTCAGGAGATATCATTTATTTTAGAGATAGAATTATTTATTTATTATGATAGTTAATAGAAACTCATTCAGGATTCTTTATTTTATTTTTTATTATTTTTTAATAATTCAGATATCTAATTATTTAAATCGACTAATTTTAAAGATGATCAATTCGACTTCATAAAAATTTCCTACCGACTTTCAAAATAAATCAAAAAATAATCATAAAAATCTATCTAAACAATCAATATTTTTAGATTATCGTTCCACTAAAAAAATATTTATAGTACATCATAATTAAAATTTAATTCTTAAATACTAATTAATTATTTAAAAAACTTAACCACTTCATTATTACTCGGGATGATTATTTATTTTAGGTCCTACGTGACAAATGAATTGGCTGACGCAGAAAAATTATATCTAGATGTCTAATAAGTGTATACATAGTATCCAATTCAATCCAATAATTTTTTTTTAAAATTTAGATATTTTTTTTAATTAATTAATTTTAAAAATAATCATCTGATTTTATAAAAAAATTAATGATCATAGGATAAATTAAAAAAGTACTAATAAAAATTCATTCATATAATTAATATTTTTAAATTTATTTTTCAAATTTTTTTTATAATATATCATAATTAAAATTTATAATTTATAATATATCATAATTAATTCTTTTTATAATACATCTTATTTTTTATCACCAACGGAGTCAGAACGGCTACTACTAAAGCTGATCCCGAGCAGTGGGTCATGACCGTCAACATCGTCACCCCGAATTATCTTTTCTCTTTCTCTCGTAGTTTTTCTTTCTCCTGCTATAAATTTGAACTACAATTCCTCCTAACACCATCAGACCTCAAACTAAAGCCTGAGTAACTTGAGACATGACTCTACCCTTGATCACCACACTAAGATTACAATTTTGAAAAGCTTGCCGTGCATCGCATGATGCAAAGTCGTGCCCGTGGAAGCAAGCGAAGTTGCAGGCGAACTCCTCACAAACTTTTGAATGCAAAATGGAAACCGAACCGTGTCCAATCAGTTATAACCTCGTAAAAATCGGTCCTAGCTGTGTCAAAACGAGTAAACCAGCCATCAGCCATATGTCATTTCTTCTAAGTTACAGCCTTATCCGTTTCTCAAACCGTGTACACGAGGTTAGGTTGACCTCGTCAAACTCTCTGTCCTTTGACCGTCAAAACGAGGTTAAGTTATGGTCATTTACAAATAGATTTTCCCTTTACGTGAGACCGTCTTGGAGGACCATTAAGATGATGATTACATCTTTTATCCTTTTGCTCTAAGAGGTTAGATTATGATCTCCACATCTTTTTATACTATATACATTTCATCATGTTCTTGACATCAACATAACATTAAATATGTTTCATTGTATAATTCATTCATTAAACCAGTACATAACATTGTTCATATGCCATTTGAAAACCTCATTACGGAGTGGCTGATATATTTGGGTATCGATGCTTCCCGCGACAAGTTGCAACCAATGATGTGCAAATATGCCAGCATTACGGTACGGTCATTCTCTTTGGCCAGAATGGAGCCAGATGGATACATTGTGAGATAAATGGATGGTCATCGGTTAGTTGAGGAACCGAGACAACGAATCAGGGGTGAGAGACAGGAACCAAATGACGCCGTCGCCAGGGATCCTAGAACGGCTGATCAGGAGGAGGATGTTGAGCCTGATTCTCATGATCAACTTGATGACCTTCAATCTCAAGTCTTTGAACTCGAGGAGATTATGGATATATGATTTGAGGAGATGCGCTTGGATCATGATCTTCATATGACTGAGATGACTCAAATACATACACATCTTGAGGGTATTGAGCGACGACAAATTAACATCCAAACGAGCATTACTTCCTTGCATGATTTGATGGACTCATGGATTATAAAACGTCCTCCTCATCCACCTCCTCTAGCGGTTGATGATATAGTTTCACACATTTTGAATCTCGAGTAGGAGTTGGACATTGTGTGTTTATTGTTATACTTTGTTGATTAACTTTGTGGATTCTATTATGACATTTGATATTATTGGTGTAATTATCCTCGGGTCAAGGTTGACAAAGTTGACTAAGCTCGGATTGGCTCGAGCTTGAGTTTCGATATTTGACAATATATGAGAGAGAAGTCAAGTAGGTCGAGGGAGGACCAAATACTTGACTTGGAAAGTCCTAACTAAAGGTTAGGCAAGGGTAAGTCCTAACTACAGGTTAGGCAAGAAAAAGTCCTAACTAGAAGTTAGACAAGGATAAGTCCTAACTAGAGGTTAGGAAAGAAAAAATCCTAACTAGATGTTAGGAAACAAAAAGTCCTAACAAAAAGTTAGGCAACTTAAAGTTCTAACTGAGGATAAGCAAGGGAAAATCCTAACTAGAAGTTAGGTAACGAAAAATCCTAATTGAGGTTAGGCAAGGGAAAGTTCTAACTGAGATTAGGTAAGGGAAAGTCCTAATTGAGATTAAGCAAGGGGAAGTCCTAGCGAAATTAGGCAATGAAAATCCCTGCGAGGCTAGGTGATGGATGTTTGGTATCTCTATGCGCGTTTTAAAATTTTGTTTTGCAAAACAAGCAGCGGAAGCATTATAATAAACTAAATTAGTACAGCATGCGCAACACATATATACAGGATACACACATGTGCAGACATAATCGCAGAAAAATAACTTCATTAGAAGTATACCTGTTGGATGACGTGTTGCGAAAATGACATCAACGAGCAAGTCTAGCAAGACTTGCCTCTACTCGTATCCACACCGAGAAATCCTCGAGACGACTTCGGTAAGTCACGTGTCATGTCTCCGTTTCGATACTAACTAAAGGAGGGAGACAAAGCGATCCAAGAGAGGGACCACAACTCGACTCGATACCCGGCGGCACAAGGCAACCTGATGGAACGAAACGAGGTTGACAACACGAAATGAGGTTGATGGTAGCGATAGAACCATTGTCCGAGGGCTGGAAACCTTGCTGCCATCAAGGGGCAGCAACTCCGGCGGCAGTAGAGTTCTGGCAGCAACCGTTGCTTGTCAGAATAGTTGCTTTGGGCAGCCGGAAGAGAAGCTGAGCGGCGGCAGAACCTTTGGCTAGCGGGAGCAGCAACTAGACTAGCGGATCTATACCTTCAGCCGACAAGAGCAGCAACCAAACAAGTTGGACGGAGCAGCAGCATGCACCGGCAGGCGGCGGTGCTGGACGGCGATGAAGAAGGGACGGCGGTGGCGGCTTCCTTTTGGTCGGTGGCGGTGGACGGCGATGAAGAAGGGGCGGCGGTGGAGGCTTCCTTTTGGTCGGTGGCGGTGGATCCCTCTTTGGTGGCGGCGGCAAGGAGAGGAGAAGAGGGAGGGAGAGATGATAAGGGATCAAAAACCTAACAATTAGGTTTTAATCCAAGTAGTGTAATTTTTCTTTTCTACCCGGATCTATATATAGATCTTCTAACGGGTTTAAAGAGCAAGTTCAAACTCATATCCACTAACCCAAAATCTAATTCGTTAACCTTAAGTTTGGTTCAAGACCAAACCAGATTGGTTCAAAACCAAACCATCTTGGTTTAATAAACAAATCATCTTTAATTAAAATCAAACCAATTTAGTTCATAATTAAACCAAAGAAGGTCCAATTCATCTTCAAAAGACATGGCACATCCGCGCTTTCGTTACGACAAAATATCTTCCATATCTACCCTTTGTCTGGTCCAACCAGACTCAATCTCTCTCGGTCTGAGAATCTAATTCTCAAACTTATTTTATATCTTTCGGATAAACTTGTAGTGTGTGTGACCTTATAGGTTCCCGATTATATTAGTCATTCGTAATTAACCATTAATTACGAATAAATCATGAGTGGTATCTAGTAGTACATCATGACCCTCAATTAATCAAAAATCACAGTTGATTCCAGAACTACTTCTGAACCATTCAGCAGCTACAGTTATTTGTATGTCTATTCCTTTCATCCATTTTATACTCTCTCGGTTCAGGACATGGTCTATGTGTCAGTCCCCACTATGCTGACTACGTAACACCTAGCCCAAGTTGTAGTTCCTTGTCATGTGGATTCGAATTACTCAAATACTTGTCCAAGAAGACCATCATCTTGACGTGTTTCTTCTTTGGCCAAATACTTACAAGTAATAATCCTAACAAGTGGTCATAGGTATACGTCTCCTTATCAAAAGAGTGGAGAATCCTTTGCGGGCTATTCACACACCTTCGGATACTTTGCCTTATACCCAATCATCCCGGGTCACACCTCCAAGGAGATGCTTGCCTAAGATGTCAAAGTATAAGTCTCTATGACCAAGATGACTTGAATATCTCAAGTCGAAGAAAACTTGCACTCAAGTTGCAATGAGATCTTCATAGACATCTATAAAATCATATGAAGTCTCATGATAGGTCACATCCGATCAACTAGTTACCCTTAACCAGCATCCAAATGTTAACTCTCAATATCCCCGATGTTTTCAGCCAGTTAGGATCGGCTGCTTGGTTAAACCGAGTCTAATATATGCTAATATTATATAATTGATGATGTACAATCTCATCAATTCATCGACTAGGAAATATTTTAATACATACATAATTACACATGAAGAGATATCTACTAATTCTGATTCGATCACAATTTTTCTCATGCTATGCATTGTATTGTGAACTTCATTAATTGAGTTTAAGATCCAATCGGATATATAGAGAATGTACACTCAAATAGTTATTTTATTTATTCAATAAATAGTATATTATCTAAGGTGATTGTGTTAGGACGCCTCTCAAATATAATAGTGAAAGACCTAGTTGGGAACTAGGCAATTAAAGTCCTAGTGGGGCTAAGCAGTTGAAGACCTAGTTGGGAACTAGGCAATGGAAGTCTTGGTTGAAAACTAGGCAGTAAAAGTCCTAGTGGGGCTAAACAGTGGAAGACCTAGTTGGTGTTGGGGTTGCAAGGTTGCAAATAAAATCCCACATTGAAAACACATGGGAAAGATCATGGGCTTATAAGGGAAAGACATCTCCATTGGTATGAGGTCTTTTGGATAGAGCCCAAGAGAAAAATCATGAGGGCATAGGCCCAAAGTGGATAATATCATATTATTGTGGAGATATCTAAATTTCTTCGATCCTAATAGTTCTGAGTTTTGATATGACTCTTTGTTTTATACCTCTGGCATTTTTAGTGAGAGAGTCATTCAATTTTCTCCTAACCAATCGTTAATGTTCGTTACCACCCTGTCAATCAGATCATGTTCTTCCTTTAGAATTCTGTTCATAAGAGAGCCTCCAGCAGCTAAATCTAATTGATTCTTGTTCAGAGATGATAACCCAATATAAAATATATGGATGATCAACCATTCTTTCGATCTATGATGTGGACATTGCTGAAGTAAGGTCAAGTATCTGTCCCATACTTGACACAATGACTCTTCATCTTCTTGCTCAAAGTTCAAAATTTGATTCCTTAGTTCGGTTATCTTTCTTGGGAGAAAATACTTATTTAAAATTTTTTGCTCTATTTCTTCCCAAGTGGTGATACTTTTAGGTGGCAGAGTGTTTAACCAAGTTATGGATGTGTCTTTGAGGCTGAAGGGAAAGGCCAATAACAAAATAGCATCTACGAAAACCCATTTATATTTCAATGTACTACAATATCTGTAGAATTCCATAAGATGTAGATAAGGATTTTCATCTTCTGACCCACTAAATCGAACCTCTTGAATTTTGAAAATAAATATCGGATTCAACATAAAATTACGAGCCTGAATTTATGGAGGTACTATAAGACTCAATTCTCTTGCAAATTTTTGAGATGCATATTCTTTCAAAAGCTTGTGCACAATTATGAAAGATTTGGTGTGAAGAGAAAGAAAGAATATAGAGTATGAAAGCAAGAAACAAAAAATGAAATATTTTTTTGGATTATGTATGTATGTAAAATGAAATTGTAATATTTTTGGATTATGTATGTATAAACAAAAAAAATACTATTTACAAGTAAATAAAATATAAATTTTATTAACAAAAAAAATGATCTAGGCTAACTAAATTACTAATCATTAATGTTAATTTCAATAGTCCCTGGCAACGGTGCCAAAAAACGAAACTGCAAGTGCACGATTATGTCATCAGTAATACAAAAAATATCGATCCCACAAGGACTATGGATTAATGCACTAGTGAGTTCGTGAAGCAAGCAGCTAGACGAATAAAGTTGTATGAAAGTTTGTAAACTTAAGTGAGGGAGAAAGAAAGAGAGAGTGTATGGGAGATCAAGGTCCAAGAAGAGAGTTGTGAAGGTTGGTTTAAGAAGCGATTCTAGGTTTTCGGTTTCACTATAATGCTAGATAATGCCCCTATAACATGTTCATTTCCTTATTCTCCATACTTACTCCTATGTAGTTAGGGTTAGTTTCTATGTCAAGGTCTTGCAACTCTAGAAAGTGGGTAAGTGTCGATGCCCTTTGTCACTAAGGATATAATAGTTCGGTTGAATGAGAATCCTCTGTCACTAAGGATCTCTCGATTATACAGTCTAGTAGAAACCTTAAAATAGAAGAAAATCCCCTAAATCTACATACATTACTCATATACACATTTTGTCATATATGTACAAGACACAACATATATAGCATAAGAGGTAAACACCTCATAGAAATGGAAATTGGCATATCCATAGTTCGTACATCATCAATCATATCATAGTTACTTCCTAACCCTAGAATGCGAAGGATCTACTCCATGAACAAGGAGAGAAAGCACAAAGATAGGAAATTAAACATTCTAGCCCTAATCTAGAGAGAAGAGGGAAGAGATGCTTAGCCGGATGTCGTCTTGGTCTTCGGGAGCACTCTCCTAGCTAGGATGATGGATGGAATGGAGCAAATCGCCTTGGATCATTGATGAATGAAGTGATCTCTAGACCTTGTATTCTC
>JBBUKS010047224.1:0-10299 GCA_038050645.1 Hedychium gardnerianum
CCCTTATAAGCCCATGATCTTTCCCATGTATTTTCAATGTGGGACTTTGTTTGCAACCTTGCAACCCCAACACAATCATGACCTTAGAGATCAGTATAATATATTTTAAATATATATGCACCAAACTCACACAATGTGTGATTTACTGACAACTCCTGTGTGGTAAAGTTGAATAAGACGAAAATAATAAGCAAGTAGTGCATCAAATTTTCAATGGACGTTAGTTTGTGAGCACCAATACTAAACTGTGAAGATATAACATGTTATCAAAATGAAATGGATTGGAACAAAATGTATAAGAAATATAGATAAGTGTATGACTTTCTCAGACTTCTTCAAGTGTCATGTCTGTGTTAATTATCATCTTACTCAGAGATAGAGCATTCAAGAAAAAATAGGGCTGTCACCGCATTACTAATAAGTATCAATAAGATATCTTTCACCAAATAACTAGTCAGTATCAGTAAGACATATTTCAGAATGTCATGAACACCAAAGAAATCATTGAATGATACTGTAGTAAATCCATCATGATTATGTCTCATTCAATGTGAGTCACATCTTGCAATATTTCTATGGTGTCCATGCATAAAACGACACCAGAGGGTGTTGAATGTTTTGGTCAACAACCTAAAGAGGAAATGTGTTTGCCCAAGTTTTTTCTGATTTCACATCAAAAAGCACATATCAAGCAGATCTACCAACACATGCACAATCAGCAGCTTAGAGTTGGACATAAGCAAAGAAAAATAAATTTTAGCAAGTTCAAACAAGGTTGATTAAACAAGTGGAAACAGATGAACACGTAATAAATAACTACCAAGTGCAGAATTTTAAACAAAGAGAAGTTAATTATAAAAACATACATTGTTTGTGATATTCTAAGAAAAGATGTACTATACACTCACATTTGCTCCTTACATGATGCTAATAATTTCCTATAAACACATGGGACCACTTTTGCCAAAGAAAAACGCTCATTTCTCAATTCTTTATAAAACCTCTGCTCCAAGTAGTCAGTGATCTACAGATAAAATAAATATGAGTTACAGGATAAATTTATCTATTAATCTGTACAGGAAAAGTAAATACAATAAACTAATCTTCTATTTAATGAACTTGTTGAACAAATTTATATTCCATCTAGATGATGACTTGGGCGGATAACCAGAGAAATTACAGATAGTTCTTAAAACAGTCTTCTAAAGTGGTTACTAACACTTGAACAGAAGTAACCAGAGCTTTTTCTAATTCAACAGAAACTCAGTAGTAACTCATTGCATGAAGGTGTAGAAAGTAAACACTATACCCACCAGTCTGGGATACAAATACACAAGGAAAAAAGTTGTCAATAGAGAAATCCAGTCAGAAGCTCTACCAGATCTTGAATTTAGAGGTACTTCATTAGATGAAAGTCAAAAATTCAACAAGCATATAATATATAGTCCAATGACAAAACGTATTCATGCCATTCCTGCTATAATGTTAAATGTGTTATTTTACAAGGGACATTGAAGATTCTTGGTGTCCTTTCTTTGTATGGGTTTAGTATTATCCATCTCGAGCTCCCACCTGATTCTGAGATATTGATATATTCTCTCCTTTTTTTTCTTCTTCATTTTGTTCTGTGTCTAATTCAAATACCATTAACAGCATACGACATCAAAATACACATAACTTGGTGTGATGCATACTTGTACAAGCTCATATTTGCAATAGCATTGAAGGAACGAACACCCAGAAATGTACACACATATCAAAGACAAACTAGAGAAAAAAAATGTCTCACTGTTACATTTGTTATATCATACAAGATAATCAATTTAGATAACTGATTGACACATTACAAAAATTCATTGGAAAAGAGGTGGGAGAACAATCTGTTAGTCTGGTGACTCAGGTTTCGCAATTCTGATTTAATCATTAAGTATATTTCTCCTCGATCATTCCCCAATACAGTCATTTTACATCAGCTCTCTGTTTCCTGATGAGCTCCACCGTTCTTTTTCATTTTTTATTTGCCAATGCAAGCATATGTAAAAGAAATTTGTCCAATTGAATTTTTTAAATAATGTTTTATATATTTTGTTTGTTAAGAATACAAAAATATAGATTGTCATTTCCAAATAACTTGAGCTATTAAGTTTACAAGAGCCTTTCAAATTTAACGTGGTATCAAAGGAGACAATCCTATGTCTGAATGATGCAAGTTTCTGTAATTTCAAAAAAATCAATCAAGTCCATGTGTTGTTGGATGAGTCCAGTCCACCCACCAACATGTGAAGGGGAGTGTTAAGTGAAACATACAGTTGAAGCCTTTCCTAATTATGGTAGCCCAATTGAACTTAGCATGACTAGTGACCAAAATAAAGGACAAAAAGATATTAAATGAAGGTTGCTCAACTACAAATAGTAGAGAGAATCATATAGTGACATCACAAATGATAAATTCATAAGATGACCTATGACAAAGGCACCAATTGCACACATTGGCATGGGGTGAAGTCTGATGCTAAAAGGATATGAGCATTGATAAAATTGCATCTTGACCAGTTTCAGAGTTTCTAATATACAAATGTAGCAATTCATACATTTTCATAAAATAGCAGAGCGTCAGCCTCATCAGCATGGAACTGTAAGTCTACAACATATACTTCGAAGGAATCAATATTATCTTATCTTTGTGTGCCTTCCATATTAACATCAAAAGCATAGATCACTTTGTTATTCTGTATCAATGAGCTCTTAACAAGTAGTAATCATATGCTAATCCAATTTCTATTTTTAGTATCATTTCTCTCCATTATCAATGTCTGGCTAAAATTGATGTTCAAGTTGAATGATGGTTATGCTGATCCAGAATAGTGGATATTTGATATGCAGCTTATGTGCAGAATCTCGTGATGTGTAAGGAAGCAGACACAATGCTATAAACCAATTGTCATAAACAATGGGAACAAATGTTTAAGGAAGAGGAAATAATTCAGGTATAAAAACATGCATAGCATGACAAAAAAAACATTCGGAAGTAGAACATGACAGAATTTCATGAAGAATTCAACATCAAAATAATTTGAAGTATTGTGTTTCTTGCTGCACATATTAAGGCTGATGGTGTTGTCATTGATACCATTTCCTTCCATGACAAGTTAGGTAAACACAAGATAGAAGGAGCATAAGGTAAAAACGAAAATAGCATAGAAGTGGAAGCAAAAAAAATCATCCCCATAAAATTTCAAAAACATGTTTTAGTCTCAATTAACAGGTTTATGTCCAATTCACAAAGGAGTATTTGATTTTATGCCATAAATTCAAACAATGTCTATACAAAGAACAAACATATAATAAGTAAACAAGTATCAAAGGTCAAATCTAACAAGGTGATTTAGCACAACATGTAGTGAAATGACAGTAATGATGCAATATACCTTTGGGATACGTATTGGATTTTTTGAAGCATAATCACAAAGCTTGGCAATCATTCTGTCATTTGGTTCGCCATCCTGCAATTTCACATGAATTGTTCTAAACAGATGAAACAAAATTACTTTTTTATGTTTGTTATATATTTTATTCAAAACTATAACAAGTTGACAAGTTACCAGATATTTCATGTATATAATAGTTGGAACCAAGATCAAAAGTACTCATAATTGGTGTATCACAAAACATAAAAGGTAATTCATGAAATAAAATGTTGTGTATCGTCTCTTCCAGATCTAATCTGACAAGTTCTTGCACACTGAGCTACCATTAATTTCTAAACAATTTTTTTATTGGATCCAGTTATCGGCTAACGAGTGATGGTAAACCTATTAATAAAGCACAATTCGGCCAACAATTAATTACTGAATTGATCTATGTAGGTACTAGAATAGTACGATTGCATTTGATATACAAGAATATGTATTACTTGAGCAGCAGCATATCATTACTTAGAGCAGATACACACACACACACACACACACACACATATATAGATATATATATATTGTGTGATAGAAAGTTTGTAGTTAAATACTTATCGGAATGAGGGGGCTGGAGCAATGTGTGACACAGAGTAAGGTAATAAATACATGGTAGGTCTATTTGGCCAGTAGTAATAATGACAATGAGTGTGCATATTAGAGCAAAGCATTCTATCAGCTCCCCCCCCCCACACACACAAATTATTATTTACTGAAATATAATGTCTAGTCCCCCATGAGGCAACAAAAAACAGTTCGAAGGAAGCTAAAAGCTGAGATGGATCATTAACTAGTCCAGAAACACAAAAATTAGAATGACATTAACTGTTGCTCATCCACCAGTCCAAATATCTAAGCCTCGACAGAAAATTAAAAAAATACATGAAAATTGTAGTTCCTGTGTAGGTGAAAGACTAACCAGAGAGCGAGGGAAGACATCCGTGAGGAGTTTCTTATACCGTTTAACAGGCTGCCGTGACCGTGCCCGCAAAGATGGGCAGAAGCAACAAAGCCTGCTGCATGCAGGCAACACGCGCCTCGACATGACCCCCATTTTCTGTCACACCCCAGCTAGCTTGTACGTTAGGCAAGAGACCAAAAGTATTAGGACAGTTTTTCATTGCATAACGAAGCAATCAACAAACGGTACATGTAAGATTTATATACACATCAAAATCATATTTACAAGACAATTCTTACCCAAAATATTTTGCAAGAACTAGAGCACTCCACTCAAACCTATTCACTTGGTACATGCACTCCTTTTATCTGAAAGAGATTATTAACCATATAATAAATATAAACCCAGTAGGGCTAAAATACCACATAAATAATAATACATTTAAGATTATCTTCTTTGACAGACTCGACGCAGGGAGGAACTTGGCTGGCGTCCTTCGTCGCTGGCGGAAGAAACAACCCACGAAGAGAAGCAGCAATTTACTACCCGAATCGGGATGCCAAGAATTCACGGTCACCGGCTCGAGAAGGAAGGAGGGCGATTGGAAGGAGAAACTCGCTGCACGCGAAGGATCGTCGCGAGAAGAAATATATACATACAGGAAGGAGGAGGCCTAACCGCCGGACTCGATCTCTCCGAAACCTCCTTCCTTTCAACGCGACGGAGACAACATTCTTCCCAAATCCAACGACGGCAACCTTCCAAAACGGCCGAGGCAGCCGATTCCCTTCCGATTCGGCAGAACCGCCGGATGCCAAATCGGGAGGACGAGATTGAATACCCAACAACCCCCCAATACTGGCGCGGCTTTCCAAATCGAGGGAGGAAGACTGCCTTCCTTCCAGGGAGTGGTGACTATGACTGCGGCTCCCAAATCGACGGCTAACCCTACAAATCGGGAGAAGACGATAGGGATCGAGCGTCCTTAAACTAGAGGAGGCGGCAAGAGATTTTGCTAATCAAGGAGCTCGTGCGAGATCTCCCGATCGCGATCGAGTCTTCCAGAGGAGGAAACCGATGCTCCGGCGTAGAAGGCAGGCACGCGAGATCCCGAAATCTGCGGGGGAAGAAGGAGAACTCGCGAGCAGGCGAACAGCAGCAGCAGAAAGGAGCCATAAGCATAAGCCATTACGATCGAACCGGGAAGGCCAATTCAATTAAACAGTACCGGTTCAATCCAAACCACCCCGGTTCAGCTTCAATACATAAATTAATTCAATTCATGTTTAAATTCTTAAATTAACCTGTTGAATTCGACTTTTCGAAATAGAGAAATATATAATTCAACAAAAATACAAGTACAATGATCATAATATTATAATAAAAAGATGATTATGTTTATCTCAAATATTTTTCATAATTTATATAACAAAAAAAAATAAATCATGAATTAATTTATGAGAATTTTTTTTCTAAAATATATATCTATTAAAAATTAATTTTTATTTTATTATAATAAATTTATCACTTATTAATTAATTAAAATAAATACAAATATATGTTGATCACAGAGTGAATTATTCCGCCTTTTACAAAAGAGTACAAAGTGCAATGATGCTTGTCTGCATGAGTGGAGCAAATTAACAAGAATCTCGCATGATGCAGTGGAAGGCATCGGCCTAGTTTTTGTTTGTTTTCATTTGAAACTTTTTTAATGAGTAGGTAGTGTTTTTTTGTTTGTTTGTTTGTTAGCAGGGGCCAGCCTGGCCCAGGCAAACGGTTTAATTGTTTAAGAAATATTTAGTTTTAAAAAAACTACTTCTAGCTGACTATGATCACCTCTAGCACAAATTAGTGCCTTTGTGTAATTTCTTCACATAAAAAATAGACTCTTGAGCCTCTATTTTTTTAATTTTTGTTTTTTTATCATTGTTGTTATTTATTATTTGATAAAGATAAAACTTTATAGGTAATCACTACTAAGATCTGCATAAATTTAAGCTCACCTTCTTGAATACTTTGGTTGTTTTTTAGTTCACCCTGTTTTTGCTGCTTTTGTCTGGAATCTGTGTCAGACTTTCAGGTATGGGTGTCTCACATTATCAAAACAGTGAAATGAAAATAATAATAATAATAATAATAATTCTAACATTCGAGTAAATATTTCTAAGAAGGATGGACAAAATCATGTCAGTTAAATATTGATAGTGAAAGTTCTGTTTGCAACTAAAATCCAAGAATCTAACAAAACTCAAATAATTACTGGGGAACCAAACATATGCGATGTGATCATCATGCAAAGCTTCTCAAATTTTATTTACTTCTAAATTAAAGTTTCCTCGCTAAAGTTGTGTTTTGGACATAGAACAGAGATAGAAGATAGAGAACAAATTCGGAGTTTACTTGCCATGATAGTGCCTGCTTTAGGGAGATCATGCGCATTGAGCATGGCGTATGAATGATGAGCATCCATGTGGAAACAATGAGTACTATTAATTGATGCACCGAAGAGGAAGGTGGCTAATCTTTTTCCAGAGAAGCTACAGCATTTTCGACTTTGATAAGGTTCAAATGTTTGATTTGCCAGCACAGCTTCTTGGAAGGTTTGGAACAGATTAAACAACTTCCTGCAAAATTAAACACCACTTAGTTGTCTGAGCAAATCTGAACAGTGAGATCCATTTTATGGTGATCGTTTGAGTCACAGCACAAACACATCTAATCTAAGTCAGTGACATACCTACCAATACACCAAAACAATTGTTTGCTTTGAAGAATCTCACTCAGTAAGAAGTTCTTTAATGGTGCCTTTGGTTCATCTAGTTTCAGTCCAAACTATGTTTTCCTTGTATTTACAGTCATGTGAGCCTGTTTGTGTTTGTACCATGTGCCTATACGAAAATACTAGCCAAAAAATATCTCTTCAATTTTGTTTCTCCCTTGAAAATGTTTCCATGCTTGAAATCTAATTGCCAAGAAGTTTGCTTCTTTGATGAGGAGAGTTACTGAACCATAAATTGACACTGTCGAAGTCTTTTTGGCAAGTGACTACACCAACTTCGCATGCACATACAGAAAATTCATATTCTTACCAGCCAATGACAATGCATACTGAATTACTTTTGGGTTCTGATCCATGATGGAATCAGCATGTAATGATAAAATGGACTGACAAGGTTGGGCTTAATTTGTGACAATGAATCATGAATGAATCCATGGTTTTAAAAAGCATTCCATGCCAAGTATGAAGAGCAACTTATCAGCATGTGAAACTTATCATTTCACCAGTTGACTGGCACTCCAAACAAGTTTGATACACTAATATGAAGAGCAACCAGGCTTCCAAAATGAAGCTTCCTCTTGCGACAGGGATGGAGCTTCCATGGGAACACAAGAGAGCTAGGAAGCTTCCACAAGTGTGTGGGCTCGAGTGTCATTTCATGATAAAGCTTCCAGGACGGGACTTCAATTAACAAGGTTAGCAATGACAAGGAATTTTCTTCATAGGCATGAATTCCATCCTCTTCTAGCATTTTCTCCTCGTCCCCATCCCTATTCCTCCTTGATTCCTTCCTCCTTGGTGCTTCTGGCACTGCATGTTGACACACCTAGCATGACACCAACACAGAATCATTTCAGAGTTGATAAAGCCTCAACTTGGAATGATATGTCTAATCTTGAAGGAATCTACCAATATTGTCATGAAAATGAATACTGGATACTACTTATCAAACTAGCACATGCTCTGTGGTTCTTCCTTCTCTTTTGTGCAGTTCACAAGCCAGAGAACACTTTGGGCAACATTTTTCCTAAAAGTGCAAGAATCAGCCTAATTCATCTAGCAAGCAGACACATCCAAATTTGTAGAATAGCTCAATGTTCTGTCAGGTATTCACTTTAACTTTGTTGTGCATGACCTCTAACCTCACTTGTGTGTATTCAAACTTGATCCATTTTTTTATTACTATATAAGAACATCATTGGATATACGGGTGTTCAAAGAACCCACCCTACCGGAGCCCAAGGAACTCTAATGTTCAGGGTTTTATTGCAATATATTGAAACTTTACGCCAACCGGACCTATATGTTAGTAAAAAAAAATAGCCTATAAGGGTGCTCAAAGAACCCACCCTTCCTGACCCAAATACTCAGAGGTTCAGGATGTGATGTATCGATTTTTCAAGTATGAAATAGATGCAATCTTTTACATAGTCTGCTTATCTTTTACAGTTGAAGTTTGTGTTTTATAATAGAAGGGTATGATGGATATGGCCTCTGTTGAGAAATGAAGAATACAGTTCTTGGATTTTCTTTCAATTGGAATATGCTACTTTCACTTCTTTCATGTGATCAAACCACCTCCTCAATGTATCCTACATGTTCCTTAACACGTTAAAAATACAGATCCTGATTAGTATATAGAGAAAACAACATTTTTCAAGGGGAACATGTATATCAGACCTGACAATTTTTGCAGTAGCAAAACAGCATAAATTTCGTTTGAAGTATATTAACGAAATGTTTCTACTATCTCGCACCACCACACCAATTAATTCATCTTATGATGCGGCTCATCACTGATTTATACAAATAAGATATTTTTTAATATGCACAAATAGGGAAATTTCTCTGAAGGTGAGTTTTGAACTCGAGATGAACAACTTTCAGGTTCTTACCAGCGTGGTAGCATTGTCTAAAGTTGGATTTTGTTATTGTTGTCTTCTTGGAATTGTATTTTTTTTCTTCTCATGACTTGATGCCAATAAGGGAACTTTTTTATCATTTACTCATCTTTTTCTCTAATGCATTCACTAGTAGGTATTTACCTTCTATTTCTTCCTATTAAAAGTATATGTTCTAAAACAGTACACTCCCTAGATTTTTAATTTCAACTAGTGGAGTCGTGTTGTGCTGCATATAGGAAGCAGCCACAATAAACCAAATATTAATCATGAATGAGTATACAAAACTAAGTATTGACTTTAAGGGAAGCAATAAATAAGCTAAAAGATGGATACTCTATCTCTTGTTTTCTTACAAAAGAGGAAAGATGGATATTTGAAAAGATAAATGTAAACATGCATCCTTGGTAACTCATCCACCAAAATTGAAAAGAAATGTAATTACTTCTTGATCACAAAAGATTGATTCCTCCTCTTCATTTACATTGAAGAGGTAAATGAAAGGATAAGTTTCATATCATCCCTCTTCTCCATCCTTTCTTCCTTTATATATATCCATCTCTTCAATTTACCATGAAACAAGACCTAAGAGTCTAGCTGTGCAGTTCAAAATCCTAGAAACACACTCTCCACTACAGACAATTAATTATTCAAATATAGCTTCACAAAATTTTGTGAACTGGAATCTAATAGGCACAAAATAACTGAAATAAAATTGCATTTTTTCCCCCAAATTTGGTTCTTCAAATCCCAACCCACTTTAGCAAAAGAAAATAGAGATCCAAGAAGAAGTATCCAGAAAAGAGACTACCTAGGGGTAATGTAATTTGTCGAATCCAGCGACGTGGACGCCGGCGCGTGCTACGGATCCAAGGAGGGAGGCAGCGGGGCGGCGGAAGTGCGCCGGACGGGAGAGCTCCTCGCCGAGGTCGATCTCGACGAAGGACACGCCGAGGTCGCGGAGGCGGAGGGCTAGCTTCTCGCCGACCCGAGCGGCGACGCGGGCGTCCCAGGATAGCCGAGTGCGAGGGAAACGGGTGTTCCGGGCGTGATTCTGGACAAAAAACTCCGGCTCGTCGGAAGACGCCATGGCGACGATGGTGGAGACCCGGGGAGCAGTGACCTCCGCTGCAATCTTACGGCAGCTCACGACCAGCCTCAGCAGATGCGGCGGCGGCAACCCCATGGAGACCTGAGAGATCATTCCATATACTTCTCCTCCTTCGGATCAATCAAATGCGTTATAAA
>JBBUKS010047234.1:0-10299 GCA_038050645.1 Hedychium gardnerianum
ACTTGCATATATTAACATGCATTAGCGGCACCGAGGGTGATCCTAGTGAGACTCCCCTAATGCTTAATTAAGTTTTATGAAAAAAAGCTTAAGAGAGAAAATAAAATGAAAAAACTAAAAGAAAACAAATGAGAGAAATCCTTTACCTCAATATCTAATAGTTATATGGTAGTTTGTTCGGATTGAACATGAATTGATCTTTAGGGTGTCATTACTTGTAGTAATTCTTGTTATGCATCTTCCATTCCACCTATGTACTTGTATTTATCTCTTTCTATATATGTGGGATCGACTTTAACGAACCGTTGATATGACGATTTTATATTTATTGTGATGAGAATAAATAATCACATCGAAGTAATATATATATCTAAATGGGTCATGCCTAAGTATAAGTATGATTGAGGATGACATGTAGACTAGACTCAAGTATAGCCAGGAGCAGATAGATTGGGGGACTACACCCAGAAAAGGTTATGAGCCACCGAGCAACGAGATCATCATCCGACCTAGCCAACAAGAGTGCTAGCTTCATATGTGTTAGATTGGCTAACACTTTGAGTGCATATTATAATTTAAATAGTCCAGTCTATATTATATTGCACTAAATAAGATAGAATACTTATACATTAAAAATAAGTAACTGTTTTCCAGACCAACAAGTGAAGTTGGCACAAGAAAACCTGCCACATGTTTCCCTCCTCAATGCTTTCAACAACCACCCTTGTGCTTCCCCATTAATGCAGTTTTCAAATGGAATGTTTTGTAGGGCAACTTCACATGCCTACTTCACCCTCACATTCTATTTCTATTTCTATTTCACTGAATAACTTAAATCAAAATTTTTTTTTTTCTTTTATTTATTTTTTATTTGAGAGAATGAATTGATGGTTGCGGCTAGCCGAACCCAACGGTGAGTTTGCGGCCGCAACCGATAGCTTCTTGAGCCGGCTTGCTCGCGAACTCGCGGTGGCCTTAACTCAAGCTCGAGTCCCCGTTCGAAACAAATCCGATGCGAGTTGGACGGACACTTGTCCCTCATTTTTGCAACCGACCGCAATCTTCTTATTCTCCACAAGATCTTAACTAGATTCTTGTCCTTGATATGATTCCTTAACCTCCCCGATAAAATCCAACAAGCACAGCAATAAATTAGAAGAACAAGACAAACTCCACCAAGCTTTGATACCATTAATAAAGCAGAACAGGTTCATCATCTTCTAGATCACCATTGCAAGCAACAAGAACACAGGCAAAAGCAAAGATCACAGCTACGGATAAACACAGCTACGGCGAGAGGCAGCAAACCCTCCGATGACCTCCTTTGCTGCACCGGGGTCCTTCATCTCTCTCCCTCAGATTTTACTGCTGCTAGAGTTGCCCGGCGGAGTGGGCGAGGTACGCGAGCGCTCCGACGAGCGGCGCGTTGATGTACGTCGCGGGCTCCGACTGCTCGTAGTCGTTCCGGTCGTCGGGAAAACGGTCCGACGAGTCTGGCCCGCCCACGACCGCGCCGGTGAGCGTGTTCGGGTTTGGGGTAGCGGAATATAAGCCTGTGAAGCCGGCAGAGCAGGTGATCTTCGCCGGGTGGCTGACCACCGATGGCAACGACGACCCTCGGTGATGCACCTTCTTTGGGTACCTCGCGCCGTAGCCCACCATGTAAGACATCCGCGCTGGGTTGTCGCCGAGGATGTAGTCGACCTGCTGCTTGGCGATCGACCGGAGCTTCTTGGGGGTGACGGTGGCGCCGCCGCAGAGCACAACCTTGGAGGAGGAGGTGAGGTACTTGGCGTAGGCGAGCAGGAGGAAAGAAGTCGACGTCACGTACTGCAAATTACTGTCGCCCATCTTGAACAGCAATCCCCCTGTTTCGATTCACGCATCAAAATTTCGATTTTTAGTTGGAATTCAAGCTCAAAATCCGATCTTGTTTACTTCAAGAGATGAATCGAGCGGATTTGGAGCGAACCAGGAGTGTATTGAGCTTGCGAGGTGGGTGTTCCAGGCACGAGCGAGCAGATAAAGTTATCGGCGTGACCTTTGTAATCATGCAGAGACTTCAAGTTCTGAATCAGAAACGCCTGCGAAAAAGAGAAGATATTTCGATTCAAGAACACGAAGAAATCGAGGTGGAAAAATGGCGGGAAGAGACCTTGGAGAGGAGGATTCTGGCGCCAACGTGCTTGTTGTCCCACCCAAAAGTGTTGTCGGATTCATCAGCTCCGAGGGTTTGACCGTTGACTTGTATGTAGCTGAGATACGATGGATTCCGCGTGGCCTTGTGAAGCCATGCCGCTCCCCATAAAAGCTCGTCCTGTTCATCCATGGCGGAAACAGAGTCCACTCGTTCAACGCGAGCAACAGACCGGTAATGGCGGGGAAGAAGATGAAGAATGGAGAAGGTAGTCGAACCTGGTAGCCGGAGTAAGAGCAGTAGAAAGGGCAGACGACGTGGTTCAACCTGTCGCTGTAGACGCCCCTGTGCTTGTCGGCGAACTCGAACACCTAAAACAGAGCACAAAACCGGCCATCGTTTAAAACCAAGAAGAAGAAGAAGAAGAAGAAGAAGAAGAAGAAGAAGAAGAAGATACGTTAATGGCTCTGTTTCGGAGGAGCTTGGAGTAAGCAGGGTCGGACCTGCGGAAGACCAGCGAGGCGGCTGCGAGCGCGGCCGCCGTCTCGGCGGCGATGTCCGACCCCGGGTTGCTCGCGTCCACCTTGTACACCATCCTCGGCGTGTCCATGTCCTCCGGCCGCTCCCAGCAAGCGTGGTCGGAGCTCGCATCTCCAACCTGTAAATAAATAGGCTTTAAAAACAGGGGAAGAGGAGCCACGAGATGAAGGAAGAACGGAAGCTAAACCTGAACAAAAACGGTGTTGGGAACGGCGGTGGCTTTGAGGAGGTAGTCGGTGGCCCAGCGAACGGCGGCCCGGGCGTTGGCTACCTCCCCCTTCATCACGCCGCCGAACTCGACCACGCTCCACGCGAGCATGGTGGCGGTGAACGCCATGGGGAAGCCAAACTTGACGTTGTCGCCGGCGTCGTAGTACCCTCCGACCAAGTCGACCTGCATCGGCAACAACAGTCATAAAACCCGAAGAAGAGACACGCAGGAAACAGATCGCCCCCCGGAGCACTTACGTGCATGGCGGAGCCATCGGAGAGGCCGGAGTTGCGCCGCCAGCTCATCCTCTGGCCCGCCGGCAGCCTCCCCGACCGCTGCCCCTCGAAGAACAAGATGGACTTGGAGAGAGCGTCGCGGTAGTCGTGCCTCGCCGGCGCATGGTAGGAGCGAAACCCACGGACGCAGTAGGAGGAGCAGCAGCAGCAGAGAACAAAGACGACCAGAAGCAGCGAGGAAGAAGAAGACGAGCGCGCCATTCCGAGGCAGACGCTGCTGGTGGTGACTGAAGCGGCGAGGGAGGTTGCGGTATTTATAAAAGGCAAAAAGCAAAGGGCAACTGCCCTGCTCTCTCTCTCTCTCTCTCTGTGTTCCGGCGCCATTATTGGTCGCAGAGGAATCACGTTCTGCTACTTGGCGGTGTTCCGAGGGATCACATGAAGGGAACATGCCCCATTCCAATTCTCTTGCTCCGGCGTGTCCACATTGGCCTTCTGACAGCCCCCTTCCTTTTCCTTTTTATCTTTTCCTTACATATTTAAGAGCAAAACCTCCCTGCCCGACGCCATTTCTTTCCTAAAAAAGGAAACGAAAATCTTAAAATAAATAAGAGATTTCCCTGTTTACCAGGACCTACTCTCGTGCTAATGCCATGTGGCTCGTAGCTGTGGACGGAAGGTAGTAGGCAAGGTGAAGTCTTGTTTCTTGGCATTAGACAGGGAAAGGAAAGGAAAAGAGGGCAGTGTGTCAGTGGTGGAATGGCATCGAAGGAAGAGCCTGGCAATGCGGAGCTTAATTGAATGCCTTTGCGAATCAGAGCAGTGTTTCGCGCTTTAGGGTTTGTTTAGGTCAAAAGATATGGAGCGTAATTGCAGGGCCATGTCATTTCATTTTATGTTTTTTGTGTTTTTTAAGTAGAAAAAGATAAAAAAGGTGTGAATGTGTGTGCACAGTGAGTTTGTGGTATTGGAATTTAGAATTTGAAGGAGTGCAGTTGTGCAGTTTATTTAAATTAATATTCGTCCTATTTTGCTCCATTAAATATTTTCCTACCGTACTATAACAGTAGAAGTGCCCATCGATGGCATGTTTGTTCATATGGGTATGTGAGGACTCGGTTGACTAACAGCGTGTACTTTGTTCATATTCCTGAATTAAAATGCCTTCAAGAGAAACATTTTTGAGGAACTTAATATATTAAATATATAAAAATGTGTCTCTTATTTTCATTGTCAAAAAATGAAATGATATTAAAAAAATTACTCTTTAATTTAATTTTTGCCCATATCTAATCTTAAATTCCCCTTCTTTTTATAATCATATCTTAAAAGTGCCATGATTTAAAAAACCCCAAGGATGTTCATGTAATTTCACCTTCTCTCTTTTCTCAAGGCTCTGGTCTTCATGGCATGTGACGGCCACGCTGAACTCTGAGCTGAACTGTCAGCCCTCGCAAAAGAACACTTGCCTTCGCTTTCCATTTGCATGTCGATGAAGACCAAAGCCCATGCCTGATAAGTGACACATAATAATGTTTATCTCTACAAAATAATTGCACAAGTATTATCACCACTGCCATGATCATTAAACTAAACTAAATTTAAAATATAAATATAAATATAAATCAAAATAATTGATGTCTGTCCGTCTGCCATTTTTTGCATTGCTCATGGAAGGAGTGATGGACGAAGAGTTTTGAATTATTAACCTCAGAGGTACATCCATGCAGAGTGTTCTCTAGAGCTCATGCATTTCATGAGTAAAGGCAGCTCTCAGATCACTGGCCTGAGTTATTGAGGAGTGGTGGCGCGGGCCTTGTCGGGCAAGATGTTGTCTGGAAGAATGAGCTCTGGGGGGGTTTCGCGAACCACTCCGAGCATGGAATCGTACTCCTCATCCCGGCGGGCGAACCTCTTGCGCAGAAGTTTCTCAAACTCGATCTCATCGAACGACTTTGAATTCTCAGCCGCGTGCACTTGGGCTAAATTAGTGTAGTTGGTCGCAGACTGCGCTATGAAAGCTATGTCTTCGTCAGTGAGCTTTCTCAAGAACTTTGCAGGATTGCCTCCCCATACCTGACATGTAACAATTGTTTACTAATGAGTGATCGTATTATTGATATCTTCTAAATTCATTTCCAATTACATCAGATAGAAATCATGATTGATAAATGTTTAACACAATCTCAGTGTAATTAAGAGGTTTGAAATGTGTGAGAGAGTAGGTAACACAATCAATATTCATGATAAATATGTTTTTGTTGGACTATCTGAAAATAAAAAGCTTGAGATAAAGCATAAGTAGTCACGATACCTCTCCAGAAGGGATCTTTGTATTCTGCCTTACAAGGGATCCAGCAGCAACCATCCCATGCTCTTCCACAACTACTCCATCGAGCAGAACTGCTCCCATTCCAACAAATGATTCATTCTCAACGGTGCATCCGTGCAAAATGGCACTATGACCTATGAAGTTAAAAAATTAATCATCCTGCAACTCGAATCTTCGCATTGACATGAATTGGCTTAAAAAGAATTCAAAGCATGCAAGGTTTCAAACTAAATCGTTATGGCCAGGAAGCAAGGAACTTACTGATTAGAAACTGATTCATGCTAAATAAAGGAATATCTTGACGATAGAACAATGGTTTATGATAGAATATATTTTGCAAGACATGCAGAGCAATTGATAAATACTATCACAAAGGATGACTGAAATCACTTGCCTACTGTCACATTATCTCCAATTATAGTTGGCAGGACCTTCCCACTCAGATTAGATTTTGCCACATGAACCAGAGAATTATCTTGTATATTGGTGCCAGATCCGACATAGATGCTGTTCACATCGCCTGCAAAGGATCAGAGGAAAGGAATCAAAAGCTGAAGATTAACAGTAAGAAATGTCTAGAGGAAAGATGATAGTCTTTTTACTCAGCAACTATTCACCAGTAGTAGATCCCCAACAAATTTTAAAATTTTTATAATGATCAATCTATGTTTAATGCAATTCTAGCACAAAATTACTCATATACCTTAGCCAGAAAAAGAACAGAGAAAATAAAAGTAAATATATTGCTTTTCTGCATCATCATTGGTTATTGTAAGAATAAGTAATGCTACCATTCATGGATAATGAAACTAGAGCTGATATGCAAAACAAAAGAAATCATCTAAACTGTTGTGGACATTCTGAAAATAAGACCCTAGTGCTTCAATTGCAAGGAGTTACTTAATGGTATAGAACAGTTTTAAAAAAAATAACCTTAAGAAAAAAAATAAAAACTTGTTTTCATAATCTCTTGCACAAGCTCAAGGTGGAAAAGATTCATCTACCTGATTCCAAATAGATGGGCTATTACAATTTTTGTTATTGCCAAATACACATTTAGGCCAAACAAGTATAATTCAGATGGAAACCAAACAAAAGATAAACTTAAAGAGTCAACAAGTAGTATGAAATAAACAAGGAGGATTGGAGTCAATTTCAGTTGCAACCTCCTCTTGGTTGAAATCTGAAATTAAACTTTCAACATAGCACTATTTCTGATATCTGCCAGTTTTTGGAGCACATTAGCACAGTATTGCACTAGTATGATGAGTCAAAGCAGTGATGTAAGTGTATAGCTAGGAATTGTAGAGGAATTGAAGTTGGACTTATATTAGATGAAGTAGAATTTTACTCATCTTCTCTCCCTCCTATAAAAATAGTCTTTCCAGTTCAAGAACATAGGGGGAAACAAAGTGAATGCCCTAGTTTAAGAAAATAGAAATTAGTCAGCTCAAATTAACCAACTTCCTTCGAATTAAACAATAATATAACAAAAAAAAAACATTTCCATCCTTCCAAGTAAACAAGCCAAGCCTAATCTTATTACTTTTCTTTCCCTTCAAACCTCACAAATTAATGGGTCAATGCTCTCACACTTGTAGATTATGATAGTATATTTATTCACAAATGCAATTTATTATTGTTATGTTTGCATATATATATTCTAGTTATATGTATACTATGGAAATTAAACTGGAATCCATAACATACCTCGCAAAACACATCCATACCAAATTGATGATCCATGGCCCACTTGAACATCACCAATAACAGATGCACTAGGAGCAACAAAAGCATCTTTGTGAACATTAGGCACTTTGTCAAATATGTTCAAAAGTGTGCGATGCCTTGATACTGAAAAATAAAAATGGCGATAACAAAGCAATTATAGCAAGGATACCAAAAACTTAAAAAGATTGTTGTTTTCACAATTACTTAGATTAACTGTAGCAAGAAAAGTTTCAGAGCCGAAGTACAAACTATATCATAGAATGAAAACTGTAGTGATTGTTCTAGCCAGCAAGACATTTCACAGAATCCATAAAATATTAGTGCTCAATAACATTAGACTGTAAAGTAGCTCAAAATCTCTAAGCGTGCATGCGTGCATGGGCGCATGCACATACACAAACAAACAAACAAACTAAATAACTAACTAACTAACTAATATCAAGTTTCCTGTTCAAGATATTTAGGCGTATACTACTATCTTGTAGACATAGGTAAGAAAATTCATAAATTGCAATGATCAACGCATTTATTTTTTAGGGTGAATAGAAATATCAAATCTCATATTGTTTTGATCTTAAGAAGCACTTTTGATGACAATTTCTACATCTGAAATTCCTAACTTGTCATTTAATTTTTAGGATTTTTTTTTTTGTCTAGAACATCGTTAAAAAAAATGTTAAATTTGGGGCACACAGGTAACATTTTACACGAGGGAGAAACCAAACACAAATTATCTGAAGTTAATATAATCTAACGACCATGTCGATTCAAACTTAACTCACGTGAGTAAAGCCATGATACAAGCAATCAAAAAAGCGAGATACTTAAGCAAAAGAGAGAGCGCAAGCACAGCAACCAGATAACTGCATGCAGCAAGATCACCGGATCAAATAACGACGCGAAGAAAGAAGTTCGCTTACTCTGCTCCTGGAAGAGATAATTTCCCTGGAGTCGGGAGCCGAGACGATCAATGGCCTGGCCGGTCTCCCGGATCCAGAATCCGACGGTGTAGATCGCCCTCCCTAGTGTCCCCATCGATATCGCGCCCTAGGTAGGAAATAAATGCAGAAGGCGACGAGACAGGTCGTCCCTTTTGACGCCGGCGACGGAGTGAAAGGAGCAGCGGCTGCAATAGAAGCGAGCGAGAAAGCGAGAGGAAATGGGAGACCCGCGAGGGGCGGCAGCCGCGAAGGAAGTAGGGTTTTCGCCGGAGACGAAATTACTGTATCGTCCTTCGTGGGTAATATGCATTCAAACCCAAAGTTTAAAAAGAATTTCACTTTACCCCTAGTTATTTACATATATCAAAATACCAACCAAAATTAATTTTGCACATTATTATGAGATTTTCAAAATGTTCCTCCAATATTTTCGTATTTAATAGCTTGATATTAAAATACCTTTTAAAAATTTTATTCTACACATTTATTAAAAATAAGAATTCAAAAATATTGGGGTAAATTGTCCTAAACTCTATAGCACCAAACTTAATTTCCTCCTCAATCTCTATATTTAAAAGAAATTATTTGTAGCCGTTGGAAAATTTTCGTGGGACCAAATCGGTCATCTTAGATCCAACGTTATCCGAACTGATTAATTATTTTAAAAAAAAAATATTTTCACTCCCGGCATACAAATGTTCTTTTACTTCCGTTACTTCCGTTCGTTAATGCACACTAATTTATCTAAGTATACTCATTTTTTATAAATAAAAAAATTCAAAAAAAAATTATTTCTCCTAAATTCAGCATATTTAAATTAAAATCTAATATATTTTCTATCAAATTGGGCATGACTTTATTTCTATTTTTTGCGAGAAAAACAAAAACCCTCATTATTTTTAAAGGTATAAAAAATTCAAAAAGAGGTATAATGAAGGATCGAGTTAGCCGACTAAAGGGAGTGAATAGCTTACAAATCTAGATTAAATCTTTCTCTTACTTCTTACTTAAGCAAGGATATACACATTAATAATAAAATAAATAAAACATACAAAGAAAAAGAGGCACAGGAATTTTATTTGGTTACAACTGGAATGGTTGTTAATCCAAAAAAATTGAAAGCTCCACTAGAAAGATTCCTTCAGGCAAAGTAGCCTTTTTACGGCGGTTAAAACAAGTGTGATATCATAAACAAGAGGACATAACCTCTATTTATAACAAACGGTTGAGGTGATCGTTTTATTGACGTGACAGTCATGAGGGCGTCTCTATTGATTGGGGGCGCCTCCAATGGATCAAAACTGATCCATTGGTGATCTGACAGCACTGGGGGCGCCTCCAAATGTTGGGGGCGCCTCGGTTGAGTTGACTCAACTTACAGATCTAATCTACTGTGGCGGGTTTTCAGCGATGATTGGAGACGCCTCCATTGCTTTGAGGCGCCTCCATCCAATTGGCGGGTGGGGCGCCTCCATCGCACCGAGGCACCTCACACGCCTCTTCTTCCGAGGCGCCTCCAAGACATAGAGGCGCCTCGGGTATTCTTCGATCGTCTTGGGTGATTGTCCAGCTGTCCAGAGTTGAGTTCACCCGAATCCAACTCAGACATTCTCCTCGAGCAGGCTTCCTCCCTGACTTTTCATCCCTCGGACCGCATCTTTCTTGTCTCGCGTCCCTCGGACCGCATCATTCTCGCTTCACCGGTGTACTCTTTCGCAACATCTCGTCCCTTGAATGCACCGAGCCCGTCAACTCGCTTCCCGTGCCGTCCTTCTCGTCCGCTGCGTCTTCCGCTCGACTTCTTGAGTTACTAAGTTCCTGCACACTTAGACACAAGGATCAAAACAACACAAGACTAACCTAACTCGGTTGATCATATCGAAATTATCCTGGGGTAATTACAATCTCCCTTTTTTTGATGTGTATCAACCCGAGTTTGAGTTAGGGAAAAACATAACTTAAAGATTAAAAAAATTGCAATAATAAATTACAAATTTACTCTCTATTCTCTCCCTTTGATTACATCAAAAAATAATAGAGGAAAATATAAAAAAAAACTTAAAAAATCACTCGAACAGAAAGATGATATTGAAAATTTTATAAAAAATATATTAATAAATCAAACATTTTTATTTTCTGTCATTCATATAAAAAGTTAATTTAATAATTCA
>JBBUKS010047245.1:0-10299 GCA_038050645.1 Hedychium gardnerianum
AAAGCGCCGAGCTCCCCCCTGATCCATGGTCGAGGATCTTCGTTAAAGCGTCGAGCTCCCCACTGATAAGGGGTTGAGGATCTTCATTAAAGCGCCGAGCTCCCTCCTGATCCGGGGTCGAGGATCTTCGATAAAGCGCCAAGCTCCTCCCTGATCTAGGGTCGAGGATCTTCGTTAAAGCGTCGAGCTCCCACCTGATCAGGGGTCCAAGATCTTCGTTAAAGCGTCGAGCTCCCCCTGATCCGGGGTCGAGGATCTTCGTTAAATCGTCGAGCTCGCCCCTGATCCGGGGTCGACAGATCTTGGTTTAAGTGTTGAGCTCTCCCTTAATCCGTGGTTGAGGATCTCCATTAAAGCGCCGAACTCCCCCAGATCTGGAGCCGAGGTGTAGCATATGTCGTCCGAGCATTTACTTATCGCTAGGAATTCGTCGGTCGCTAAGAAGATCCTATCCGATCAGATGATTTCTAAATTAAGTTGGCAAAATTTTTGAAAGAAATTATGGAATGAAAGAACTATTTCATTGTAGATCGGAGAGTACAAAAACGAGCCCAAGTTATACAAAATCTTTGAAGGCGTCTGGAGGGATGTCATCGAAGATCTTGTCAAAGACAATGAAGTTGCGGGGAAGATCAGACGTTAGATGCCCGGACTCGTGCAACTGCTTGATCGTCTCATCAGCCCCGAAATGAAACATTTGATCGTTCGGGGACCAAGCTGATCATAAAACTCCGAGGACTTCGAATAGTTGGCTCTCCTAATCGCCTAGCGCTCCTCTTCACCAGCCTGGTAGGCTTCCAACTCGGCCTTTAAAGCCGCCAGCTTAGAGGATTTTTCAGTCAGCTCAGCTTGGAGATCCTTCTCCTTCTCCCTCCACCTATTGACCTTGGCCTTCAACTCAGCCCGGGTTTCCACTTTTTTCTGCTTCTTGGACGAGGTGAGGGACTTGGCCTTCTTGAGGGCCTCCCTGAGCTCGACGATCTGACTCGCCTGTTCCTTCGCTTGGGACACACCTTCGACCTGGGATGCTTCCGACTGCTCCAGTTGCTCCTCCCTTAGCTGGGCCTCAGAACGTAATTGCTCCACCTCTGACTCCAGCTCAGATATATCTTTAGTGGGAAGAGCCTGCTGAGCCTCCAGCTCTCTTATCCGAGCTTGTTGAGCATGATAGCGGTGGAGGAGGTCATCAACTCGGGAGAACATCTCCATCCCTTCCACCCAGACCTGCGTTAAAACTCGCGGTCAGTCACTTGGAGAATCAACTTGTAACAAATCGATCCCTTATCGAGGAGTTAGGAGCGGCTGAGTGTTATAGAGTCGAGAGCAGCCGAGTGTCACGAAGGCAAGAACGACTGAGTGTCACAGAGTCAGGAACGACTGAGCGTCACAGAGTCGAGAGCAACCAAGTGTTGAGGAGTTAGGAGTGATTGAGTGTCACAGAGTCAGGAGAGACTGAATGTCAAGGAGTTAGAAGCGACTGAGTATCACAGAGTCGAGAGAGATTAAGTGTCACGGGATCAGGAGCCCACAGAATCAAGCTCCTACCGCATCAAGTGTTGAGGAGTCAATGTCTCATGGAGTTAGACGTCTACTGTGTAGAAGGATTGACGTCGAGTCGAATTTAAAAAGATTGGGCCTATCCGCGGTTAGGTTAGAATCAAGAGTGACTTGACCTAATTCGAGCCCTCACCTTGATCGGGTGTAATCTTGTCTTACTTTTGACTTATCACTCAATTTGACTTTAATTTAATTGTGTCATATGAAGATTGACTATCTACCACGTGAGCTACACATTAAAGTTAACTCGCTTATGAATTAAAATTTTGTCATTCGAGGTGGCAAAAAGTAAAACATTCGCCCTCAGCGTTTTCAGTGCTCTCGTCAGTCCGTCTCATGATCAATATGGAAGAGGTAAATCACGAGGATTAATCTAGCTAGTCCGAACAATGATCAGTACATGAGAAAGAATAAGAATTTGACTATTAATTAAGATTTAACTTTTAAATTGTATAATAATAATATTCTATACATTATGTATCAATTCATCTCACGAAACTAAAATTTTACCATTCGATTGTGGCAAAAAAATTTATCATTCGGGATCATTGATTTAAACGGTGGTCGTACTACTTCCAAATGACCAACAAATAGACTATATCTTTTTTTCATCGATCATCAGAATAAATCAGAAAGTATTAATGAAGATTCATTCAAATGAGTCTATAGTTGTATTAATGGAAATTCATTCAAATGAGCCTATAGTGTATACGGTTAGAGGATTAAGTTTTGACTAGAAATTAAATTTTTATTTATTGATTATTATTTGAGTTAATTAATTAATTTTTATGATTTAACTGTTTTTGTGTTTATTTTGAAATGTATTGATGGGAGTGTTAGAGGGGAACCTTTTGTTGTTTTTTCCACCGTGTGAGCACAGAGTGAATTATTTTTTGCTTTTTACTGCCAAATATCGTGTCCTCGCCGCTCAAAGCAGTATACGATAATATTTGAAGGGGTGTTTTTATTTAAAAGGCTTTGATAAATTGTAGAATAAATTTTTGTTTTATATAAAATTTAGGATTATAGATAAGTTAAATTAAGTTTTGGGGTATTTAAGTTTATTTGATAAGATAATCGAGTTAAGTCTAAAATGAATTAAGTTTTTGAAATTATTGTTCAAGTTTGATTTGATTTATTTTTTATGAACTTAAACTTGTTTGAAGTTTGACTTGAGCTTAGTTCGTTTAGATGTCATCGAGCTCTCACTTCAAGTTTAGTTTGAGTTTGGTTCGTTTAGATATTATCGAGTTTTCAATCCAAGTTTATTTAATTGTTTAAAATTTTTACTTGTTTAATTGGTTATTAAATTTGATAATTTAAATTTATTATTTTTTATTATTTTATTTATTTAACATGTTGATAAAATTTTTATTAATGAATATGATTATTCATGAATATTTTTTACGAACATTGTTCACGAATGTTGTTCATGAATATTATTCAAAAATATTAACGAGCTGAACACATGTGTTCAAGCTTATTTATTTAATTTAACAAGTTGTTCAAGTTTGTTTATTTAATTGATTTTGTATATATTGAACGAACATAAACAATCTCTTATCAAACTAACATCAAACTTATTCATGAATATTTAATTTATTTACCGTCCTAGTAAAATTGATGTTTAAAAATATTTATATAATTAAAAGAATTATATGAATATATAAGATTTAAGATGTATTTTGAATTTTTTAAATTTATTAATTGGTTTTGATTTTGATTGATAGATAAATATTAATTTGATTCATTATAGAAAAATAATTTTTTTAATATGATTTTGGATTGTTTAAAAAATTATTTTTTAAATATAATAGGTTAAATTAATATTTAAAAATATTTATATTATTAAAAGAATTAAATAAATATATAAAATTTAATTTCATATGAAATTTTCGGTTCATCAGTTAATTAATTAAAAAAATTAATTGATATTATTTGTTCACATTAGTTAGTCAGGCATGGTTATTAATTTATTGGAAATAATAATGAGAGTAAAATTGAAATTAAATATATGATTTAATAATTTTAAAAATAAAATATATAATTTAAATATTTTAGAAAATTATTTAGATGGTTCGATAAAAAACCAATAAATTTTTATTACTAATTAAATGCAGGAGACCTTAGTCCTCTGTGATTGCTGCGTATATAAATCAACATACGCTGCCACCACAACTAATGTTGATTTATAACCTCGAGATTAATTGCATGATCAAATTTAGATTTTGAGCATAACTCTTTGATAGTGTAAAACTTTTAATGATGTAAAACTTTTAATGATATACTATTCCAATATTATATATATATATATCTTGGGTAAAATATAATTACATCTTCGTAATAGAAAAGAAATCATTAAAAATATCTATAATATAACTAAGGCCGTAAATAAATTAAATATTCATAATTAAATTTAATATTTGACTTAATGAAAATTTATATATATTTATTATATATATATAATTAAATAAATAAATAAATTTAAATAGTTCGTTAAACTAAATAAATAAGCTTGAATACATATGTATTCAGTTCGTTAATGTTCGTAAATAATGTTCATGAACAACATTCATGAACATTTATATTCATTAATAAAATTCTTATTAGCACTTTAAATAAACAAAAAATATATATAATAAATAATTAAATTTGAATTATTAAGCTTAATAACTAATAAAATAATCATCCAAGTTTATTTGAGAGTTCGATAACATCTAAACGAACCAAACTCAAGTTAAGTTTTAAACAAACTCAAACTCATAAAAAATTAATCAAGTCAAGCTTGAACAATTATTTTAAAATTTTGGTTCATTTTAAACTCGGCTCGATTCGATTATCTTATCAAATAAACTTAAACACCCTAAAATTCAATTCAACTTGACTTGTTTACGACCTTAAGTATAACAAAGTGATTTTGTATATCATTATATTCTTAAAAGAATTTATCAAATAAATATATTTTTCCAGTTGCTACATTACAAGTTAGCTTGCTTGTGAATTAAAATTTGGCCATTCAAAAGAAAGAGTTAGGTGTTAAAGATATTTTGATTGGTTCGATGCTATCGAAAAAAAATTATATCATTGAATAAATTTGAGAAACGCATATATTTATTTGTGAAAATTAAACTCATTATTTAAAAAATTCATCCCTTCGCTTACCTCGCGATCGTTGGCTTAGAAGGTAGATATGCTACTTCCAAATAACCAACAAGTAGACTCTTTTATCTTCTTTTTAAAAGTGAGGGCATGCAGAAGTAGATATATATAAAGACGAAGGCCCTAGCATGTTGCGATGTCGGAGGCAATGGAAAAGCGGAGGCACCGACAGCGGCGGAGGACAGCGCCACAGTGGTGGATGTAGATTCTACAGGGCTGGCTGTCTGTTGGCGGAAGAAGAAGATGTGTAGACGATAATGAAGTAGATTATATTTTTCTAATAAATTCCAAGCACAATCTATACATACTAAAAGTTGACTTTCAAAATATTCTCCTATGTGAAATTCATCTTCTTATTTATCCCTAAACTTAATTCTTTAGTGTGTCGGAGAGAGGGCCTCTTGTATCATATTCTTTAGCATTACATATCCCCATTAGCTAGATGCAGTGCACAAATAACCACTTATCTCTTCCAATGATCAAAAAACAATTCTAGTTGCTTGCTTTTACCTTTACTCTAGAGACAAACCTTTTTAGTGGATTTCCACAGATTTGAACGAACAGACAAAAGCAAAGACCTACAAACCAGAAATCAGATTCCAATTTCTGAAAAGGACATCAAGCAAAAATAAAGGATCAAGTGGCCTACCTTTTGATGCCTAAGAAAATCGCAAGGTAAGATGAAAACACCCTGACAGTAAACAAAGACGTGGAGTATCGCAATCGCAGGTCCAATGTATTAGTCAGAGGAGTTCATGACTGCTGCAAAATTTAGGTGGCTCACCATTATCAGAAATGACAGTTTTTGGAAGGACCACACCACAATGTTGACCCAACTGATCCTTTGTCTGCCCAAGCTTATGGAAAACTCAGATGACCCTTGTTGCATTTTGGTGTCTTGATGTTGATAGTGTCCTAAAATCATTTGGACGAATTGCTCCAACAAATAGGTGACCCAAAGTTATAAATAGATATGTGACCAATCATCAATATATAGTTAACTTCTCAAATACAACAGGGCCAGCAAGAGATTGTCTTGAAAAATTGTAGTAACTCTTAAATAACAATCCAACAACTAGAAACTAAATCGCTCGTATGTAAATATGCATATGTTAAAGTATCTCAGAAGCATACATCAACTAGGAAAACATATATGAACCACAATACTTAAAGAGATCTGTAAACTGTAAAATTGAAAGCTCCAGTTATATAAGAAAACATACGTTAGAGAGATGAGAAGGGGGGGGTACATAAATGATCATATGCATTAAAGTCTTGATCTTGGTGATTCCATGGCAGGTCATTGTTCTCTAATCTAGAAATCAGTATTGAAGAGGCATGACTTTATAAGGACACTGAAACTCTTATAGTACTAAACTCCAGCTGGTTCTAGCTGGCTTCATCTCCACACTATCACTTTCAAGAGCTGGACATAATAATAGGAAAAGCTACTCAAATTCTTAGCTGTTTCAACAAGTTGCCATTATTTTTCTTTATCTGAAAGAAAGAGGCTGAAGCAATGAATCTAATGAACCACCATGACATAATTAGCCTTTACAAAAACAAAAATATATTTTCTCTCAACAAAAAAGAAAAGAGAGAGAGAGAAAAAAACAAAACTATAGCCAAAAATTTGAACCTGACATTGTTAACTTTACCAATTTTTGCAAGTTTGAAGTCTCTTTGTTTCTAGGAAACAATTAGTCAATACCCAAAATCCCAAGCTAGGAAAAGCATAATGCACTGAAACAGCCATAAGATAATTAAAGATCAGCTGGAAATGCCCTCCAATTAAAGTTCTAACCAACCTTCACCTGCCTGTTATCTCTATATCATAATGCATTGCCCCACCCTCCAGTTAAATTGTAACTATCTAATCCTCTCTAGCCATCAGGAAAGAAGTATTATTCACAATAATTGATGCAAATACATTTGAATGCTCATCACCCACCTCATTTTCAATGGTTTTACTTTGGTTTTAGTGGTTGAAAACAACTTTGAGACACCATCCTTTTTGCTATTCTTCCATTCAAAACCAAAAAATAAATAAACAGATCAAAAGATAAACAGATCAAACTTTGCCACAGAAAATGACTGGCTTTACTAATATACTTCATTTTCTGGCATACTAAGTTACGAATAAACCGCCTTTGGTGCATACAGATCTAGAAATAGAAGTAGCAAATGGGCAAGCTTTTTCAAGCATCAAATTTCCAAGGAAATTAGTTTCTTTTTTACACGAATCGTATATGACCTGTTTACAACACCAATCGAACAACAACATCCTCATCAATTACAGCAACAATTATTCAAAACTACGACAGAACAACCAAAACCACATACGAAATTCCTCTTTTTTTTCCTCATTAAAAAGGTGTTTTCTCACACCATAGCATAGATCTGCAAAGGATACATCTAACCTCGGCACTGGGTGATGGCGGAGCAGCTGCGGGAGTAGGGGTTAGCCTGGGCGCCCGGGCGGCAGTTATAGTAGGAAGCGCCTCGACGGGAGCACGGGACGGTGTCGCGCCTGAGGGCGCCGTAGCTGATGTAGTTGGTGGTGGCGAGGACGCGGCGGCTGACTTCCGATCCGAGGTCGAACTCCTCGCCCGCGAGGCACTCCGCAATGGTGCCACGGCAGCCGGAAAGTGCGGGGATCCAGCCGAGGGGGAGATCCGCGGCGGCCCCACTGGCCGCGTCCGGGGCCAGTGCGGCGGCGACGATGACGAGGGCAGCGACGAGGAGGGAGACCGGCAGTAGCTTCGCCATTATTTCTCGGTGGAGAGAGAGAGGGGGAAGGCAAAGAAAGTCCCTTTGTTTTTTTGGCACACACAAGAAAGAGAAGGTAGGAATTAATGGATGCAGGAGGTTTGGAAGGGAGATGAGAGTGTTTATTATAAGGTGAGCCGAGTGAGAATGAAGCTTGGAGTATTGGAGTAGAATATGCTTCTTTTTTTCTAACACTTGTTTGAATTGATAGAGATTTTACTTTGTTTTAGATTAAATTCCACGATTTATTTTCTTGGTAAAAGTTAAAAAAAATATCTCTATTTTTTAAAATTATCAAAAGATATTTTATTTTAATTTTTTATATAATTATCTTTCAATACAATTTTTATTATTATCCTATTTATATCAATCATCTATAATTATATTTATAATTATAGTAATTATAATTTCATAATTATTATCATTTGAAAAATAATTTTAATAAAGACGATTAAAATTCTTCGATTTTTTTGAAAATACTTTAAAAATTATTTTTTAAGCCTAAGATGAATTATTACGAATTACATTTGATAATAAAATATAATTATTTAAATGAGTTTTAATTTGATATATTATGGATTCAATCCCAAGTAAAAATGATAATCTCTTAAAATTTATTTAATACTTACGTTTAGTTATACCAATTATAAATTTGTAGTTATTATAATTATATAATAATTATAAGTTTATAATTGATATAATATGTATCTGATTTAGTATTTAAACAGAAAATATACTTAAGAAATAATAATAAAAAAATAATTTAGTGAAAGGTAATTAAATAATTATGAAGATGAGCGTCCTTCTATCCAAATCAAGGGGGTTATGATTTAAAAAAAGGATATATTTTTTTTTAATTTTTGTCCTATTTTGTTTGACCTTTTCACAGTGGAGGGTGACATAATTACTGTCAATTAAATGAAAATTGTTAACAGCGATTTCAATACGCTTAATCCTGAGGGTTTTAATTAATTTAATGCAGTATGGCTGCCGTCAAATTTGACCAACATACGAATATTTTTCACATATCCGGAATCACTCATTTTATTGGTGACAACTGAATCGTGGAAAAAAAAAGAAAATTATGTTTTCAAAAAAAAAAATGTTTTCCATCTTCTATTCTGTTCTATTCCAGTCGAGGAATTCAATTAAAGTTTTAATACCTTGTAAATTATCAGTATGCATATTTTCTTTTTTATTTTGACCATCGTCTCTAATTACAAAAGGCTGCTTATTTAAAATGCAAACTTGATGAGTACCTCAACACGGAATTATGCGGACCCACGCACGTGGCAAAGCCGCGTCGCCAAATCCTCCTGCCTTCAGCCAAAGAGTCGTTACCAGCTATCTAGCTGTCCGCCTGTACGAATACATTCCCTCATCTACATCTTTCTCTCTCTCAATTTTTTTTTTTAGAAAAAAAAATCAACACCTTAACAACTCTCACGATAATTCCACGTTATTAAAAAAAACTAAATTAAAAAATTAAAATAAATCATCGCGCAAAAAAGTATTTCCCATCTTAACACGACAATCGGCATGTACTAATTAGCAATCAAACAATTTTCCACACTAGTAATTTATTAAAAATTACTCTTGACGTACATTGTTAACTTATTAAAATATTAGCATGCGTTAATATGGAGAGAATGATAAGTTCCTATCTTGTGTCAGCGCGCACGACCAGCAGATGGCCTGATCCACGGCCTGCGTAGCCCAGATGAGTAGGGCCTGTTCGCATCTGTTGCACAGCACATGGCCCAGGGTGGCCTGCATCTGATGATGCGAGGCCCAGCATGGCTCGACCTAGAGCACCACATGCGCCCCCAGACTCATCCAAGGCCTAGCGCTTGCTTGGCTTGGTCCAGCGTCCTACGCGCAGCATGCAACTCGGCTGGACATAACACAGATCCATTTGACCCATTGACCCGAGCCCAATGTTAGGAAAAAATATATATATATATATATATAGTTGAAAATCAAAAGAGCACGTGCCCGTTGTAGATTTGCTACGGAAAAAGATCAAAATTGACTCATGGATTTTAGTCGATTAGGTTGATGAATCATTCATTATAAGTACTAGACATTTGGATTTTCAGAAGAGCGAGATATTTGATTATGACACGTATGATGATACTTATAAAAAAATTCAATATACGGATATAAAAATTTAAAAATCTATTTAAATCTAACTTCAAAATGAACTTTTATATTTCTTTTTATTTGATATAAATAGATTTATTATAAAAAAAATTAAAAATACATTTTTTAAAAATTATAAAAAAAAAACTTTTCACCTATAATTTTCTATTTAAAATACCTCTGTTTTATTGGAGAACAAAAATTAGGTTAGAGTACTAAGAATAAAAATAATATTTTAGATAAAAGAATATATAAGTAAAATGTTTTTTTAAAAATAAGATTTTTTTTATTGATAATAATAATAATAATAATAAAAGACTTTCTTATTATTTATCAAAATATATTTGTGCTCTGACGATTAATTTCTTTTTTTTATCATTAAAAGGTGGTTATATATTCAACGTTATGTTTATTTCTATTGTATTATTATCATTCCTGGTTAGTAATCAGATTTCTATCTTTCCTTGTATATTAGTCATTATTCGGGTTAGTTAGACTAGTTCTCATGATTTATCTTCTCCGTATTGGTCCTGAGACGAACTGACAATAACACTGAAAATAAATATTTCACCTTTTGTCACCATATAATTCAAATAAAAATCAAATTGAAACAGACAATTCTCCTAAACTTAAAACAGTTTTAATTTAAAATTATTCATGAAATTAAAAATA
>JBBUKS010047265.1:0-10298 GCA_038050645.1 Hedychium gardnerianum
CTATCCACTATTTTTATTTTTCTCCGGTTCTTGCCATCTCTTCCCTAAAACCCTATTCTTTTCTTTATGCACGTACCGTCGCCATCACTGTAGCCTCGTGTCGTCGTTGTTCTAGCCTTGCATAGTCGTGGCCTTACAACGCCACCGCCGTCGTAGTCTCCATCGTGGCTCTACGGCGCTGTCATCGTACTCCAAAGCCGTCGTCGCACGCCAAAGTCGGAACCTCACGTCGTCTCACTCTATATATGTGTTTGTATATGTGCATTCACATGACGTATTTTGTATTGGGTGGATTGTGGGTCATTCTCCCGATCTATGTATGTATAGATGCATACATACGATGCATTTCCGTTACAAGTGGATTGCGGATCATTCACTCTCATGCACGATGCATCATCCTCGGGTGGGAGTTGCTCACCTTTATACTTACATTTACACATGATGTGTTCGTATTAGGTAGATTGTAGGTTGTTCACCTTTACATATATGACACACCTTGATGGGTATATTATATGTGGTTGACTCACTAAATAAATTATATTGACTTGTCAGATAAAGTAAGACTATAATATGTGTAATATTGAAAAATAAGAAATTAAGGAGAACTGATTAAGAAGAGAATAAAAGATGATTGTCAAGAAAACATAAATTGTAAATTTATGTTGTTGCCCTCTTTGATTACATTTTCATGCACATCTCTCTTATCTCCACTTTGCACTTTGTGCTCACTCTCCTTTTCCGGACAAAAGTTAATTGTTGAGATATGTACATAAAAAGTTATTTCAAAGGTATGCATGTAGTCAGTTCACTTAGTTTTTGTCTATATTTTGCTCTGACATTGTTATAGTTCACGCGTGGAGAGCAAAGCTAGCGTCGCGACAAGCCTAGCTCATACAGGACGTGACACACTTATCTCAACTCAAACAAAGACAGGATACAAGTTGTTTGTCTACCCTCACTCAATCTAAAGGATACCTTAATATGCTCAATTCAGTGCAAGGTTCACTATTGCCTCGATTCTGTTCAATGGAAATCTGAAGAAATCCACAACAAGATTTAGAAACATGTGGAAATAAAAAACTATTCATAAAAATCTTTTGTAGTTTATTGTTGCTCGACCTTGAAGGGAAGATAATTATGAAGTGGAGATATATGTTCAAAGGGATGAATTTCAGTTGCCTATCCCGTGATAATTAGTTCCTTTATTTTCTCTAGAATAAGTTATTTCTTTATTTTCTATAGAACAAGTTAATTTCTTGTACACAAGAGATCCCCTTTGATGTCTAGATCAACTACTAAAATAATAGTCTTAGGCATTTGAAGTTGATCCCCTTAAAGCGATCATCTCTATCCCTCTCTTTTCATTATACGGTATGACTTAGGGTCATATTGAACCAAACTCTTGATGCAGCTAGAAATAATCTCTTACCTCAGTGGGATTTTCCCAAAATCATAGGCATTCACCACATGATGTGCAATGACTTTGAAGATGGCAACTCTACTTGCTTTGAAGAAGTTGACAAACAATGAGTGTGAAGACGATGCGATAAGACACTACAGAGAAGTCCATGTGATAACCTTTCTTCAATCTTTTGCATATTATATCTCTGTTCCTCATCATATTCATAAATCAATTACCAGAATTCCTAAGCAGAGATGACAATCCTGTTCCTCATTATATTCATAAATCAATTACAAGAAATCCTAAACAAAGATGGCAATCCTATGTAATAGCCATTTACACTTTTGTATATTTATAACTTATTAATAATCAAAAATAGTATTGGTAGTCAAGAAACATTGAAGTGTTGATAACCCAAAAAAGTGGAAGCAAATAGTGAAGGGTATAGAGAGTCCCAGATCCATACAGATCAATCTTGAAATGACATTTCTAAGTCAACTTTCACTCAGCTAAAAAAAATCAAAATTATTTCTGGCTTTTGTTATAGAAATATGAAAACTGCTTTCTATAAATAAGCTGTGAGACCAATCAAACAGGTTCTAGAATCTGTCTTCTTATCTGACTACTAGTTTATTGCCAAAACATCAAATGATTTTTAACATCTTAATTTTAACAAAAATATTTAACACTGTCATATAAGTCTGATTATACTAAAGCACAAAGATACCATACTTGAGCCAATTGAGGTGGACCATCCTTAAACCCAGCATTTCCAGTACCAGCTAATGTTGTGACCTTTCTGGTAGTCAGATCCAATTTCTTGATCTGTTAATGCAATAGAAGCATTTTAGGATTCTCAAAATCTCAAAAAACATAACAATAATTACTATCAAACAACAACAGATTTTGTCGTAACCCAAGCCTGAAACTACATGGTTATTCACCCCAAAAGGAACACTAGCCAGTAAGTGGGTGCTACTCATAGATCCCACTTTAATACTTGGTATATTCTTTGCCTATTTAGATAATACCAAACATGATTTTTGGATTCAGAAGCTGTAGATTACTTGGACCACTTTGCAACTTGACCTGCACACATCACAAGATATTGTTGCTTGGGTATCACACTTGTCACCATGAATCCAAAACCACATGGGCACACCACATTAGAGATGACAATCGAGCTTTTACCAACAATAATGTGTTACACACCAAGCTTTATTAGGGAATCTTTTGATATATATATATATATATATATATATGTCGTGATCTATCAATAGCATGATATTGTAGGAAAGGTTTAGTCCTTGGCCAAAATAAGACATGCCTACTAGCCCAGGTGCCGGTCTAGGACAATGTGTCAAACACCAAAAGATAAGAATGAAACTATGAAGGAGAGGAGGAAAAAGACTAGCTCTTTACTTCGGAATGTTCCAGCAAAGCCAAGAGAAGCATCAACACCAAAATCTCACAAAAAGCAACAGAAGGATGAAGGAGCGACGACCTCACCACCTCACGAGGAAGTCATCACTGCCTTGAGGAAGTTTTAGATCTCACTAAGAGTCAACATTGCTAGATCTCATCCAATTTCAGGCCATCGCTGAAAGCTTTCAAACAAATTGTGCTTGTGGAATACCTGTGCCAGTTTAGTAGTGCGTCGACAGAAGTGTGGAACAACTTGTGTGCTCTTGGTGGTGTCTCATCTTGGAAATTGCCATGGGAGTGCCAGCAGAAATAAGCTAACCCTAATTCATAAGAAATTGTAACTGTAGCAGTGTCAAGGCACTAAAAGTCCATCTATCTCATTCAAAAGTTTTGTTCATTCCTTACTGATCAACTTCCACATCAGCTTAATGTTCATCATTAATAATATTTTTTCAATCAATTGCATACTTGTGCTAATGGTTTGTCATATATCTTACAAAAAAAATCTTATAAATTAATGTGCTCATTTCTTTCTATAAAGTTGTTAATAATTGATGTAAGCAGAAAAAATTGTTTGCATAATTCAGATTTTTCTAGGTGAGGATGCTCACTTATTCAAATTGTCAAGATCAAAAACTCTTAATTCATCCAAATTTGAAGTACCTTAAAAATAATTCAAAATTGGATTCTTGATAATGAAAAATACCTTGTGATTATAAGAGTCTGCTATGTATATTTGACCGTCTCTTCCACAAAATACTCCCAAGGGATGTTGGAGAAGCACATCTGAACCTACTCCATCATGGTCTCCAAACTGTTTGACATCAAATTGCTATTTAGCACCATCCTGGAACCAATTATTTTACTACTAGATTTAAGATTGTTGATTACCCTAAACAAATTATCTGGAAATAGTGGATCACCCCCTGCAAGCAACCTCGATCCTCCTGTCTTGAGATCAACAGCTCTAATGGAGCTACTCTCACTATCAGCTACATATACCTCCTGTAAATCTACATTACAAGTAATTGACTGAGTAGACGGCTAGAATAACAAAATATTTCAAGCTTAGAATAAGTGACCATCTTACCTGGAGCCAATGTTATTCCAGAAGGTTGTGCAAAGGAAGTGCTTTTGGAGCTGTCAAATGAGAAAAGGAAAATAATATTGAAGTGTAGCTAGTTATTGCCCCTAACATTAGTATCAATTTATTAAAATAAACAGTGGCATAATGTTGTTCTAAAGGTTTACAACACATTATTTTCCCAGCTTTAGTATCAATTTGTTATTATAAAGAGGACATACACTGTTATTCTAAGAGGAATTAAATTGATGAGTCACATCAGTAAACTTATGGAAAGAATTACTGAGAGAAGAATACGAGGTGAAGTAAATAAATTTCCCAAATCAATTTGGTTTATTCTCCAACGATTGACTACAAATAATGGAAATACACTAGCACAGGAGAGTTCCAGTAGCATAGGAGATTTCAAACCATGATAACAAGAAATACCTGGAACCATTCAAATTTCTTTCATAGCCATCACCACTAAAAGCTTTGGTTACTCCATTTGATGTATTGTACTCCCATATCTGGTGCTGCCCAGCCATTGCAATATAAACTATTTCACTGGAGGGCTCATAGCAGAGATCCCATGGAGAATTTAGCACCTAAATGAAGAGATCAAAGTAAAGTCTAATCAATCAAACAAGCTAACATGAACCTGGTATTTTGTAAACAGTGTGCAAAAAATAGAAAACAATGTTCCAATGCAATACCTGACTAGTTCCCCGTTCTCCTCCATCATGGTCAGAACCTTTGGTTCCATTACCAGCAAGGGTTCTTACGGTGTCATTAACAAAATCAACGACCCTGAAAAGTGGATGCATGTCAAAACTATGACAATCTTTTTAAATAAAGAAAGAGCATAAATAAAATTTTCCCTCAACATTCAAACCTAGTAACCTACTAAAGGTTTTCTTTGAGAACAAATTTGGAGGACTACTCATCACTCGGATTCTTGTAACCAATCTTACATTCATAAATATATTTGCCATAAACACATATGTTTCAGAAGTATCAACTAAATTACTAGGTAAATTAGATATAACATCATTTAGTAAATTTCAGAACTACCTCAAAGCGTGATTTTCTGTGTCAGCAACATATAAAAGATTTTTCTTCGGGTTGTATGCAAGACCCTGAAAGCTAAATAAAAATAATCAAAAGCCAAACAATCTGAACAGTCAATACATTAGTCGTACAGTTGGATTCTTTCAAACTGTTGGTTAAAGCTTGAATTTAATTGAAAACAGGATAAGATGGTCCAAATTTTTACCTTTTTGAACCACTTAATCGTTGGTTGTTTTCAAAATAATGGTTTTTGAAAAAATATTTTCAAAACACAGAAAAAAAATAATTTTTTTAAAACTGATGGGAAGTTCACCTAGGAACGTTAACACCACTTTTAACAGTTGGATGGAGTTTGGGACATTTATATATAGATGTACATGTACCCATAATATGTATTGGATAAAGATGAGTTAGTGGAGACTTTGCATATGGTGAAATCATGTGCAACGCACAGTAATGGCATTGCACTCTACCATGCAAATACTGAGAGGCGCATATGATTATGGGCAAGTGCCAAAAAAATTGTAACCTGCAGGAAACTTCTAAAATTGAAAGTTAGTGCAAGTGCCAAAAATCTAATTATAAAACCATCTGAGAGTGCAAGTGCCAAAAAACTGCATGGGTTTAGCAGGATACTTCTAACCTGAGGACGATTGAAAGTGGCACTGTCAAAATTTCCATCATTTAGTCCATCCTCTCCTGTAGCTCCAACTTGAATGATAAAGTTCCCATCTAGATCAGTGACCACCTAATCTCAGAAAATTGGAAGATAAGGATGCTAGGAGTTGAGACAAACATAGTCTCGTAAAGGAAAATTATTAGATTAGCTTTCTCAATAGTTATGACATAATTATACTTCTACAGTATTGCATACGATTCCTCAAAAGATAAATAGTTTTGGTAAAATCATAATAATATTTAGGTAAATATGAAATAAAATCTAGAACACTCACAATTCTGTTGTGGTTGCTGTCTGAAATAAAGAGCCTATTGTTCAGTTCATCAATTGCCAGTTTCCCTGGGAATTTTAGGGGCGAGGACAATAACTGGGGATCATTATCCTTTTCTAAAGATAAGGGAATAACAGTGTTCACCAATAATTTCTTTTCTCCATAAAATTGCAGAGCTGCATCAATGAAATTATCAAGATCCTGAAGGGTGAAAGGAAAGGGGTAGACTTATTAGCACCACTTATTTGAAATGGCTCCAAACTCAAAATATTAACAAAATCATGAGTATCAGTGGTGAAGGGTGAATCATTAAACAGGGTCTGAAATGGTTTGTACATGTTGCAATCAACATTTACCATGTCCTGCGGAAATAAGATTTCTGGTAGGAGTTAAGCAATATCAGTACATACTATTTTGGATATTGTAAATAGAATTGTAGTCACTCGAGTGCCAACAACACACAGTCAAATATTTGAACATTTGAGTCAATGGGACCTTTACATACTATCAGGTTTTGTTTTGCCTCTCCTTGAAACAACTAATCTATATATTATTCCCTTTGCTAGTTGGTGCAACTTCCTAGTATCATTAATTGTTTACCCACCTTAATTTTATGTAAAAAAGGAACCAGACCTATTTATCAAAAACCCATTTCTTCCCTACCATGCCCATTAGCTCCATACATTCATCTTATGATTTCATCAATATTCCATGCTACAATTTTAAGTATGTCATCTTCGTCATTTTTGGACATTTTGATCTGTAAGAATTTGAACTATTTATTGTCAATTTCCAGCCAACTTAATAGGTCAAATGGACAATAAAATTTTCGTGTTCAAATGTTAGATTCGGCAAATAAATAATCATAAAATAATAAGTGTTATTTGAGGAATAACCTTATTTAATTTTTCTGAAATTTTTAAAAAAAATTCTGGATTTAATCGGAGCTAATATGACAAGTTTAAGGGGGATATAAATAAATAAACTTTTGGAAAACCTGTTTGGAATATCAATTAAGGTTGATTAATTCCATTAACCTAAAATTATAAATACAAACCTAAGTTTTATTAAACCTATCTCTATTTTCTCTCCCGATTCACTCCCGACCGCCGCCCTCTCCTTCCTCTTCCCTGATTCTCTCCACCGCCGACCCCTCTTCTTCTTCTTCCTCTCCTTTTCCAATCTCCAGCCGGTGCCCATGCCCTAACCAATAGCCGGCGACCTCTTGGGCGGTGTGGAGCTCCATCCAACCTTTGTCAGCAACGGCCAAGCCGCGACCGAAGATCAAGCCACTGCCGACTCCACTTCCTCGAGGCCATGCAACTGCCGGCATCGCCCCAACGCCCCGATCTTCACCGACAGAAGGCGAGCTCCGGCCAGCTGCAGGGGAGCCTCGCTACGGCTCCGGTCAGAAGTGACCAGCCAGGTCTCTGACCCGGCCAGCCGCAGCCACGGTCCTAGATTTTCATCACCTCAATTCCTCTTCTTCAATCCCCTGTCGGAGCTGCCGGATTTGATCATCGCCGGTTACCCAAGTTGGTGATTTTATGATTTCCTTTTTGTTTTTGGTAACCGATCTTTCACTCATTTATTGCTTTGGAAAGGATCTCTGTTGATCAGTGGAATTTCCCCTGATAATTGAAGTTGTATTGGGAGAATCTCATTAGGACTGATTAATTAGCTTTTCTATGTTAAGCGAATCTAGCCGATCTAATGACCAGCTTTTAGAGATTGTTGGTAGGGAATTTCTCCTTCGAAATCACATTTCTAAAGGTCCCAGTGTTGCAACGGAGTTAAAGATCCAATCGATCCAGGAATTTGATTGTCATAAAAGTCGTTTCCACTTAATCTGAATACTTCAAAGGTTCCAAATGAAACAATGAAGGAATGCACCTCACTTCTGTTGATAATACCATATTGTTTTATTACGTTGTACCCCACACTTAAGCAGTTTTCATTGTGAGGACAGATTGTTTAAAAATCGAGTTTGTAACCTTGTAAAGAAAGCATAAATACAATCTTCAACTTAATGCCCAATGCTTAAGGCAATGCAATGCCAGCCGCATTCTCCACAAGGTTTTTAGTATTCCATTCTAAAGGTAGTTGAAGGGTTAGTTGCTCCTTTTAGCCTACCAAAGCCCCATGCTTTTAATGATGAGTTTCTGCTTCATGTGTGGGTTGTCGTAAAGAGGATATCCTTCAAGCCGTTTGATGCTTTCTTTTATGGTAGTTTAAGCAACTTAAAGATGAATTTCAATTTGAAAGTGTCTGGATGAAGTCTCTTATGATTCGTTAATTAGATGTTTAATCCGTATTTTTTTTAGTAAGTTTTGCTACTCGTATTAGTCTAGTATTTATATACTCTTCATATTGATACCTATAGGTTCCGGATTCGAGATGGAATAACGAGTCTGAGGATATTCGGCACCGATCTATTTTAAGACGGGTATTTCTTCCCTTACTCTCATTTATAGTTATTGATTTTAGTGCATGATATGTTCTGATTGATATAGTAGTCGTATTTACCTTGACTCTATTCACATGTTACATGAGTTTTGATACTTGCTTGCTTGTACTTGAGATGCTCTGTTTATATCTATGCAGTCTCTTTGATTTCATATCTTGTAGTGTGTACACGTGTGTGGTGTGCACAATAGGAACAAGCTTAGGATTGTGTAAGCATGTAGTTGTTAGTCACGCGTGTGGCATGTAACTATATACATATGCTAGATTTTGTAGATTTATGCCATGTAGTTGTGGGCACGTGTGTGACATGTACCCTAGACATTCATTGCTACATAGTCTTGATTGAAGTTATGGACACGTGTGTGACGTTTGCCTTACATATTTTGATCATTATTGTATGCATTTGACTTTAGATGTAAACACGTGGGTGATCTGTGTTGTAGGTGAGGTATCATGCTGGTGATTATAGTACATGTGTGATTTGTGCATGAAAACACGTGTGTGGCGTGTATTACGATTCATATGTCTTCATGGATTTAGTTGTGTAAATTGCATGGATAGACATATGTGATGATGGGATCATTTGTATCCTACTCATTATGGTGATGCATACATGCTATCGATTATATCTCCCATTAGGTTGGTTGAGTGAGTCATAGCCTCCCGGTGATGCATGTATGCTATCGATTAGGGCTCCTTTCGGGTGTGAGCTGGTCGTAGCATCACGGTGATGCATGTATGCTATTGATCAGGGCTCCCTTCGAGTGTGAGCTACTTGTAGCATCACGGTGATGCCTGTATGCTATCGATCAAGGCTCCCTTCGGGTGTGAGCTACTCGTAGTATCACGATGATGCATGTATGCTATCGATCAGGGCTCCCTTCGGGTGTGAGCTACTCATAGACATTCTATTACTTGGTATACCTATCCCAGATAGGGATTGTTATACCCTGGGTTCCCCACGAGGCCATTCGTGGTAGAGCATTTCTCTCACATACAGTGCCCGTGACATTTCGGACTGCCACAAGGCCATTTATGGAAGAATGTTTCTCTTATAGTCCACAGTTGATGACCTGGGTGTCTTGGTCATTTTTATACCCTATGGTGGAGCATTGCCCCCACATACGAGAACTAATACTATTACTTGTACTGATATATGCATATGAGATGTTGTGCCCATATTGATTATTACTAGCACTACTAATGATACTATGTGCAGTTGAGTGGAGTGTTTGTGTAGTTGAAGCATACATGTGTATTCATACTTTTGGTAAGTATCTATCTTTGAGACTGTATACCTTTGAATCTCTTTACGCTTATATGGATCATGTACTATCTTCCTAGATCCTCTGAGTATTTCTTTTGTACTCACTACCCCATGTTTTCTATTATTATTTCCAAGTTAGCAGATATATGTTGATTGGGTCACTTGGAGGATTTTGTCCGCGTCATCCCATTCACATTGAGCGTTGGTTTCTCCTTTCTGTTTCAGTTTGTTTTGCTTCATAATTTTCTTATTGTACTTGCATTGTAATAATTAACTCGTATTTGGGTTTTTGGTATACTCTAGGTATGTACATGGTGTCTTAAGCCAGGCCAGCTCGTAGTTATCTCTTTGGATATCATGGTCGAGTAGACCATATATTTTTTTACTCTATTTGGTTTATATTACCTATATTGCATGGTTGTATTTTGATTTGAGTTTTATGGGCTCATATCATGTTGTATTTGTGATTGTCTCAAGGGGGTATCGTCCGTATCAACGGGCAAGTGTACCTCTGGGGCGTGACATAAATCATTGCATCAATTATGACATTCAATCATGGTATAGTTGTCATCAATTTGGAAATCAAATATTATAAAGGATTTGGTTTCCATAAACCAAAATCTTTTAATTAGACTAGGGAACAATTTCCAAATC
>JBBUKS010047285.1:0-10296 GCA_038050645.1 Hedychium gardnerianum
GTTAGGACCGAAAGAATTTAAATATCTCTATAATAGTATGATATTGTTCACTTTAGGCCTAAGCCTTCTTGGTTTTGTTTTTGGGCTTTATCCAAAAGGTCTCATACCAATGGAGATATCTTTCTTTTATAAGTTCATGATCTTCCCATGTGTTTTCAATGTGGACTTTGTTTGCATCCTTGCAACCCTAACCGTCCGGGCCTACTATGTACACACGATCTTATGCCAAAAGCACAAGATTCGTATCCCATGAGGTGCGGGGATGAATCGAAAGGAGAACTCAATCCTCTGACTCATAGAAACTTGAGACGTGGAGAGTCGCCTACGAAAGTAGATTGGTATGCTATGAGGAGCAATAGGCTAACAGATCTTAATGGATCGGTTCTAATTCGTCGCCACGCAGTAAGAGAAGGCAACTCGGGGGTTGTGGGATCATGTGACAAAGATCTTCTTAAGAAAGCAATCTGAAAGTAGATGACTAATTGAAACGGATATGCCAGTGTAGTTTCAAAAGTTCGCATCAGATACCATAGGATAGTCTATCTACATAAACAACAATTGAGAATAGGAAACCAAACATAGATTAGGTGTTTACAATCATTATGGTGAAATCAAAGTCCTAGAATCGTTTTTTCCTTCCAGTTCACTTGGATCACTCTCCTTCCTTCTTTCTCTGCTCTTCTCTCTCAACTTTCTGATTTCTCTCTTCCAATTTTCTCTGCTTTCAACCAACTCAACTCCCTCAATCAATTTAGACAATCACGTTAATTTAGTAGATTAGTATTTGACTACCAATTCTTGTGGATCGATACGACATTCTGCGCACTTGCGAAAATCTCACATCAATGACATAGGGTACAGCTATGCATTCATTAGCCTTAGAATTTCCATGAGGTGTCATACGAAGGCATTAACATTTATTATTGTGAGATAAATTTACTTTAATACGTTGTTTATTTAACTTGTCGACTTATTTAAACATTATTTTAAATTTCAAATTAGAGAGTGCTAAATTATTGGGAGATATTCAAGCCTCCACCTTTGCCTAATATGCTCATGCAGTCCATAGAATCAAAGACAACGGTACAAGGTCAACTATAGCAGATCTACGAAGGCACTAACATTTATTATTACCGTGAGAAAAATTGACATGTTTGTTAAACTTGCCAGCTTATGTAAACATCAATTTAGTATTCAAATTAGAGAGTGCTAAATTATTGGGAGATATTCGAGCCTCTGTCTTTATATGTTTACTTTGTCACATGGGAGTTACATAGATTCCTTCTACCTCTAGATCAGAGACATTTGTGTCTCTGATGACTCATTGAAAGGGATGACCGAAAAGGAACAAAAATAAAACAAAGATGAAGATCAATCAGTTTCTCACACATTGGAGAGGCCACTCAAGAAAGGACAAAGATTTCCATTAAATTTTTTAGCTTTAAATTTCTGTAATTCTATTGAATTTTAATAGTTTTTTTAAATGATTAAAGTTGTTTAGAATTTTAGAAAAGTTATTTTTTGGGTGGAAAAGTTAGGTCGTTGGTTTACAAAGAATTGATCTTCATAAAAGGGTTAGGTTCCCATGTAATTGATTGTCTTTCAGTTTTAATAATATTTTTCCTCTTTCGTGAGTGGAGTTGTTTGTGTTTTGTTGGTACAATTTGGTCATGTTGTATCAAATATTTTTGCTCGTCGGTGAGGTGACTTCATGTTTTGGTGGTATGATTTGTTTATGCTGCACAGAACAATTTCCTGACAACAATTGTGGCAAGAAATAAGGCTCTAACAAGATCCCAATATAACTGGAAACTTGTCTAATTAGAGCATTCATGGGTAAATAATTGAAGATCTTTGGACGCTTCTCTCCTGTTAATAGGTCTTGTATACTATAGAATGCTTTGCATTACTTGTTCAATTAACACAATCAGCGAAGATGGCCTTTTCCATGGCATTTCAATTCTTGTTCCTAAACTATCACCTGATTTCTAAACTAGACAGTTTATTTGGCCTGTAACATACAAAACCTTTTTCTCTGAAGGTTCTAATGAAGCAGGTTGGCCTGAAGCTTCAAGAAAATGTAAGTTTTTTTTTTCACCGTTGGTCTTAAAATACTATTTTTTTTGTTTATGTGTGCCATATGTAAAGGCTTTCTAAGTTATGATAGGCTACTATTCTGTTTACCTATGAATTAGTTAACTGCTGTTTTTGAACTATGTTATATCTGCTTGAATATCTGCTGGATCTTTTTTTTTTTTTTTGATGCAATACTATTTTCAGGACTTTTGAATCTGAAAGTGAACTTTTACTAGGCCAACAGTCAGAAAGTTTGTGATTAAACCAGTGTGAAATCAAACTTACTATTATCTTTTGGTATCCTTTCCCTCAAAGGAAAATTCATCACAACGCCTATAATATTGCTGACAGGGAAGGAAAGTCTTAAACAATTTTTAATTTTTTCCACAGGCCATCTTTCTGAATGTTGTTAGTGGATTTCAGTTGAACGAGACTGCAGGAGACCTGGCAATTGCAGCTGCAATTTGTAGCAGGTATACATGGTTTAAACAAGTTAGAAATCTAATGCTTAGTTTAGTGTTGGTGCCTGAAATTATTTTTTGCTCAAGTAATATTGGTGAGAGTTGAAGGTTTGTTTTGGTACATCGAACTTCCTGAGTCTGAGAAAAGATATTTAGCATGTGTAATAACACTAATCCTTTGTAACCCCATCAAAGATCAGAATAGAGTTTGTTTACTTGAATGGAAAATGGGAGTGAATTATAGATAAGATTTTTAAAACTTTTAATCGTAGCTATGTGTTACAAAATTGAATAGTGAGATCCTTCTAATCCAACATTTTGGTGCCCTCAAGATTCCCGTGACTTCAGCAAAATAATACTCCCTCGTGCCTCTAAAATACTTGCTAACCTTGTGAGCACCACACTCACAAACACTAACCTCATCGTAGAATTCATTCACACCGAGTCGATCAAACAAGGTAGGTTGGGTTGTGAAGAGGAACTAAATTGGCCAAATGCATACTAGCGGGTTAGATGGACCAAGCAAGATGCGAGCCGCATAGGTATCTGACATATTTATACCAAGTTTAACAATTATTTGAAGACCTCATGTCTTTTGCTATATGTTAATAGCCAATCTTGCATTTTAGTCAGCTTCTATCTAATACCTGGAATGAGCTCAACTGCGGTGCAATCCATTTTTCTGAAACTATTGGCTTTCACATTATACCATGCATATCATGTTTTTGTTTCATTCACCAGCTTTATTTCATATATGTTTGTACTGTAATATTCTTACACGTTGTAGCTTCTGTAATCTTTGATTAATCTAACATTTAGTTGAAGACAACTGAACGACTTCATTTATTCAGCTTCTTGGAATTCCCTATCCCTAACAATGTTGCTTTCATTGGAGAGGTTGGGCTAGGCGGCGAGCTTCGTTCTGTAAGTAACATTGGCCCAAATAGCTTCTCTATCACTGCAAGTTCTTTCAGTATTTCTTAAACTAATAATCCATTGTTGTAGTATAATTAAAATAATCTAGAAGACATTGGTTTTATTAACATCAATAAGACATCAAGTACTTGGAAGCGTTAACAACTCTAGAGAATATGATAGTTATGGAGAATATATTCTTTCCAATAGTTTACACCATGGTTTGAAATCTCGTATTGTACCGGACGAAACGGTCGAAATGTATCATATTGAAACTCGATATCACTCCTTCACCTTCTTCCTTTAATTTCCAATCCATCATTGGCACAATGTATATTGAAATGAAAACACGATACCAAAACAATACGAGATTTAGAACTTTGGTTTACACTCGTACTTATCCTCTTACCATCTTTGTGTAATTTCAGAATAATGAGCTTTTCACCCATTTAAATAGTTCAGTGATTTACGATGATGACTTATTGTGGTTACTGTTGTAGAACATGATAATTCCTATGGAGATTGATATCGATGGTAGGGAATCCGTCTTTTGTAGTGGTGGTTATCATTACTACTATTTTCAAATGTTCTTTGAAAACCTTGACCTTGTTAGCAATCCAACTTTTGTCAAGGTTCCAAGAATGGACAAGAGAGTAATGGCTGTTGCTAAATTGGGTTTCAAGAGGTGCATCATAGCCGCGACAGCTGAGAAATCGATCATCGCATTGAATCTCAAGATAGAAATATTGGGATGCAAAAACTTGAAAGAAGTTATCAACGCCGTGTTTGTTCGGGTCTAGCAACTGCACCTCACATATGACCTTCAGGCCACGGTGCATCTCCGGCATGTATATCCATCAGAGTTGATCTGATCATAAGACACTTTTGGGATAGTCTCTGTAAATATATTCGAGTTTATGATACACTAACACAGCATTTTGATTACCGAAACTGACAGCTGGCAAAGAAATTCCACAAACACTTGTTTCATGCATTAAGTAGTGTTGTCCTCACGGGATAAACTGATGGCTAGTGCATGAGGTGTTGCCATCATCATGAGGTCTGGGGGTCAAATTCTGGTTAGTAGTCAAGTTCTTGCCCTCCCTTATGCACTAGTCACTGTTCGGATAAACGAATCAAAAGTTGTGTTCTTTAAATTTTTTGATATGATAATTAAATTGAGTATAAAATGAATCAATTTATTGAAATGATGGTTAGAGTTCGAGTTATTTATTTGATTGTGATTTTTATATTTTTTAAAATTTATTTATTTGATTAGCGAGTTTGATTTTTTCAAAATATATACTTATTTGATCATTTTTTTTATTTATAAGTTTATGAGAATTTATGAAAATAATTCATAGGTTTTATTTATGAATATTATTTATTTATTAATATAATAATTTATTTAATTAATCTTATATATTCAATGGACTTAAATAAATTTTTATGAAATTGAATACTAAATTTATTTAACCTACGATTCTAGTGGTGACTGATCGTAAATGGTTAGGTGCAATATTAATTCAATCATGGTCAAGTTGATCATGTTAGGTTGACTATAATATAGATGGTTCCATCTGTGGTGTCAAACTGTTACTTTGGTAGCCTAATTACGGACTTTGCTCGATAACAATAATACATGCAAAGAAAAATGAGACACCCAATGAAATATTTCACACACCCGTTGGAAAATAGAATATAGATGATTCCATCACTTAGCTTAACTGTTGTCATTCGTCTACACCAACCTCCCACTTTTTCGATAAGTAGACATAATAGTGAGTCATGTATGAATGCTCACGAAACAAACGAAGATACATTATCAACCAACTCATGAGGAAACTATTATTTTTTTCCTTTTTGGTAGCTGATCAATCGTATCACTATTAGTCCTTTGATTCTTAGTAACTAACTTCTTCATTCAATACCACGATTGTTGTCGGTTTATGTATTTTAAAAAACTAAGATTTCACTTCTAAGAGTTGACCGAACAATTCTCATTGTGGAAGAAAGGGTACTAGTAGTACCTAGGCATGAAGGAATTGCTTGCTCTCCCAAGCCAACGCCCTTGATCACCATTGTCAAAGGCACAAACAAATTCAAACACAATCCAGGGGGAAGGAACTGAATTTGAAAGGGCACTAGGCAGGTTGGAAGGCATCAAAATCTATGAGAAAAAATAAAACCGTCATTTTGATGGTGCCTCCAAAGCAGCCTCACACTTCTTGAAAGAGAAAAAATAAATCACGAGGAAGCCGGCAGCACCAAATAATCCAACAGAATAGAAATCTTAAGAGCAAAACATGAAGGCGAACAGACACACCAATCAAAATCATTTTTTTTTCCATGTAGAGAATCGAAAACCGAACTAGTAGAAGAACCCTAGCACTTTGCCACCAGCATTCTTTCTCCTTGCTTCTTCATGATCCATGATACCGGCAGATGTAGTCAGCACAATGTAACCAAACTGCATATTTCAGTTCAATAAAATGACAGTTTAGCATTATGCATCAATGGAACTCGAAGATTATGAAGAAGCATATCCTAAAAATTAGATTACAGCTACTTAGTTCTTTGAGTTTTTAAAACTTGAAGAAAGCAATCCAGCGAGCCGAGTTTAATTTTGTATTGTTCAAGATTATTTGGTAAGGTAATTAAATTTGGCTTGATTTCTTTTTCAAGACCAGTCATCCATGCAGACAACTTATCCCCACAAAGTTACTAAGCCTAAAGAGAAGCTAAGAGGGAGTAAAGAGAGCTTAATATTATTGAGGATATTCTAGAGGATGGTTTACAAGTGAAAGAGAAGGAGCTATTTATAGGCACCCTCCTAAATATATGATTGAGATCAATTTGATCCAAAGGTGTGCATTATGAGCCTAAAAGGTTTCTATAAAATTTCTAGATGTTTAAGATTCTAAAGAGAGATTGAGAATGATCTTCCTTGAAAGACCTAAAAGAAAAGCCATGAGTTAAGAGAGTGCATAAAGTCGATTGAAATTGCATGGATTATAACATTGGGCTTGGCTTGAGCTTCATTTATGGTCGATTAGTTTAAATGTTGTTAAGCTCTTAATTTGAAATTTGATAAGAGCATCACTAATTAGCATGGCTTTATTTGTGGCTATTAATTATGAACACTATTGACGAACAACTCACAATCTCCATTTAATGAACATTAATGAACAAACATTAACGAGCAAATATTAATGAGTTGAGCATGTGTGTTTTAGCTCTTGTTCATTTAGCTCAATGAGTTGTTTAAACTTATTTGAGTTGGTTTATTTATTGACCAAGTGCATATTGGAACATATGCAATCTCTTACTGCTCACGAACATTTAGTTAGTTTACAGCTTTAGCTACTGGGTTTCAATAAATCACTAAGGTCAGTTGACAAATACAGCCAATTGAACCATCAAAACAGTAACCTTACTATTTCATTCTATGTTCTGGTTCTGAGAATATTAATATAGAAGAAAGAAAGCAAACTAAAATTTACCTGCCGTGATGGAAGCAACCTAGCGGTCCAAGACTCAATCTCTTTAACACCCACATCAAAACGAGGGCTAATAACACCACATTTGTTCAACCTGCCATTCAATTCGACAACAATTTTACCAGCACGGTGGTCATCTACGTACTCAAACTCACCAATGTAGCCTGTCAAAACAGAAAATTAAGAATTATGGGAATGAAATGCTAGCGGCATCAGAACTAAAGTATTTCGGAAAGCACTAACCATGCTTTTGCATGACAAGGAGAAACTTTATAATCACTTTCGAGGAAGGTCTTATCATGACCTGCCTCTTTCCACGCTTCTCAGCATTGTACATGCTCTTGAGAGCATCATTAAGGACACTAACTCTCACCATCCTTATCAAATGTGCAAAAACCTGAACTGATCCCATTAGCAGATGAGAGAATGAAACCATAACAACAATCCAATGAGTAGGGAAAGAAAAGGGTTGTTCATGCTACAACAATAGAGATTTTGGTTAGACAAATATTGATCTGTTGTGGTTACTTAACAAATAGATTAATTGCTAAACATGATATCATTGAAAAATAAAGGATGTAAAAGATAAAGCCTTCCAAATGTAATCTGAAACTCACCTCAATTTCGCCTAGATATGACACAAAATCTAAACACATTTCACTCAAAAGCCAAGAGCTTCAATGCACTCAAAAGGTAACAGAACCTGACTGTATCAACTGGATTATCATGGTTCAGCCTCCAGTAATGTGGCCAAGTTATATTTGCGATATTTATTTATTTCTACTGTCATCCTAGAACCAGCTCACCCATCAGCTGTGCTTCGAACTGGTTGCATAGCAAGAGATTGTGTGAAAGAGGGTCAGCAAGGATACCAATATGCTATGAGCATCAATCCATTGAATGGGATAACAGCATGGCTGAGAGCATGCACTCCCTTCACCTGATAAGCCACAATACCTTCCCAAACTGGTAATGGACAAATAAAGGATCCACCCTTGCTCACTACTCATACATCTAAAAGGGAGAAGTAAAAACCACATAACTTGGCGCTGAATCCAATTCTAGCAACGTTGAGATCATGCAATTGTGAGTCAATCAGAAAATCAAAGGTCAAACTTCTATTTTTTTTATTTAACAACAAAAAATACCCAGTGACTTCCTAATTCAAGTTAAATGCACAGACACTCCTCAAGCTACGACACAAGAATACTTGTATATCAAAAAAAAAATATATCAGATCATTGCAACCATGTAGATTTTTTTGTCTAAAAAACAAAATAGAAGTCGAAAATGATTTCAAAAATCTAGAGTAAACAACATTTTTTACATCACATTTACGCAAGCCCGATCAGTAGGAACAAAGACTAGCAATGTCTTCCCTTATCCGCATGCAAAACAAGTTATAGAAACGCACTCTACAGATACAAGAGAGCAAGCAAATCAAGTTCACGAACAGAATCAAGAACTAAAAGGAATACAATATAGAGAACAAAGGCCAGCAGAATACCATCAGACAAAAAGAAAAGATCAGAAAAGGAGATCAAAACACGGAAACATCCCATATGCAAGGAGATCTCAACCTGAAATCAGTAGAATATAAAGATCAAACCTGGGGGAGAAAGCGCGAGAACGACAGCGAGATAGTAGCCAGTCAAACCCTAATTCCTCGAAGAAGAAACGCGGCTGGTCTTCGTTTATTTATATACACGCGCAATCCCCCGGCCGATTCACGCCTTGCACGGTTTGCCCTAAATCTCCATACGGAAAAGCCGGTCCGGCCCAGAGTAACTCCTCAATGTGAAATCAATGGGCCGGATTAACTCGTCAACCTGCAAATAATGGACCGGATTAACTCGTAAATAGGCAAATAGTGGGCCGGGTCAAATAATGGGCCGCATTAACTCGTCAATATGCAAATTGTAATGAGGATTTGGGCTTTATCATTTATACAAATGAGCATTTAATCATGAGCTACGTTTATTTGACTAAATTACTAAACTTGAACCCTTACATCTTTCTCATAGTTCTTCTTATGCCCCCGGGGGCAATAGTGTAATAGTTAGATCCTCTAATAGATAATCAAGGGATCTAATATTCGAATTTCAGTTGCGGCGCACTGCAGAAAATTTTTCCTCCAGTGAGAAGCGGGCCTAAGAATGCTGGTCATTTGGATAAGCCTCCATTAGCGCTTCCCGATTTACCCTGGTGGCCGGTGGAAAACTTTCGTGGGACCGGATCGGTCACTCCAGGTCCAACGTTACCCCAATCTGGTTAATCTTTTTTTTTTTTCAATTTTTCTTATGTTCAAAAGTACGAATTGGACGAGCTACGGAACAAATTTGCCTTCCACCCTCGATAAAAAAAAAACTTCTAGCTATGAGATACAAAATCTAACGGCCACAAGCTCGCTTATGTTGGTGTCCCACATGGAATAAGTTACGATTTTGATGTGAAAATCAACTAAATTAAATTAGACCTTGCGGATTTGATATTTTGTGTCTAAGTGTATAGAGACTTAGAAAAACACAAACAGTCGAATGAAAACAACACTTGTTAGAGTTCTCTCTAGCTGCTGGTCGAGATGCTCTCTTATAGCCTATTGGGGGCGCCTCCAACACTCCGAGGCGCCTCCATTGAGGCTTATTGGATTCGAGATGGTCGTTGTTTATCTCCTTTGAGGTGTGTCCAAGCTCTCCAGGGCGCCTCCATTAGCTCGCGGGTCAACAATGCTTATCCAGGCGCTGAGCGACCCCAGCCGTCCGAGGCGCCTCCAGCACCTCCAGCGCTGAGGTGCCCCTAGTTCTCCGAGGCGCCTCTAGCACTGAGGCGCCCCCAACCATCCTAGGCGCCTCCCCCGCCTCCAGTGCTGAGGTGCCCTCATCCATCTGAGGCGCCTCTAGCATGCCGAGCACTGTTCATCCAAAGCTTATTTTTGTTCAACTCCTGCAAAATACGTTAGTACAAATACCTGCAGCAAAGGAGTTAGATAATGCATGAAATGTATGAATTAAATCCTGTCTTACTACGACCAGGATTTAATTATGGTCTCAACTTAGGTTTATACTTTGGACCTAAGTTGGACCAGCGCCTAAGTCCCTACCGGGGACCCGTCCTCACTGGATTCGCTCTTCCAATTTCTTACCTCACTTATCATTTGTCGAGTAACCTCCTCGACGTATGATCTCCGACCCACCAGGTCTTCTTGCCGGAATCACACATCCGGACTTCAGCCAATTGTCTGGTCCTCCCTGACCCGACTGGACTTTCCATCAACTGTCTGCTCCTCTCTGACCCAGCTGGACTTCTTGCCAGAATCGCACATTTGGACTTCTACTTGGTGTCTA